>JAIKVJ010002422.1:0-18935 GCA_024679225.1 Phytophthora pisi
ACTCCACCACCAAAGAAAAGGTGTTCTATCACCACAGAAAAGGGTTTCATCACCACGGTGGTGATCCCCTGGTGATCCCCACCCCAGCGCTGATCAGCACTAGTAGCAGTAGCAGCTTCAGACCGCCGAGCGTTTCTTGATGCCTTGGTGGTCGCCGTCCAGGCTTGAATCAAGGCCGTGCCCTTCACCAGCAATACCTAGTTGCTCCAAGCGCCCCGACGAGATGATGCTCGTCGACACGCATCGAGAAGATGCACCTGGTGCCGCTGTCTAACCTGGATCAGTAACTGCTGGAGAGGGACAACAATACCTACAGAAGCCGCAAGGACACGCGGGCCGTTCCGTTGTGATACATTCATCCCTATTCGTAACGACAAGCGAGCGGGGTATGGAGCATTATACCGTAGTGTTCGTTGCATTTTTTTTTCAATCAAAGACACCGCGTTCTTCGAAGCACGCTGAGGTGTATGGCTGTAGAGCGAGAACGGCCTGAACTTGAACGGTTCTAGCCTAATGGTGAAAGCGTTAAGAAATACTTGAGGTATAATATTAAGAAGTTTTAGTGAGCGCATATATCAAATGCACCAGCATCTACGGCGTTTAGATTGCTCGAAAGATTGCCAACTACTTGTTATCGAATAGAACGTGAAGTTCTTCTGCTACGTAGTACTTCACACCAACCGTGACCTCCTCAGCACTAGATTAACCGTGGTGCATACATGGATCCAGCAACGCGCTCATCGAGACGTCGGGCCCAGTCTCATTGCCCCAAAGCACTCTCCAAGGCCTTGGAGGCCTTGGGGGGGGTCTTGGTGTTGCTGCGCCTGCATCCGCGGGGGCCATGAAAGCGTGCTGGAGACAAAGCAGAAATGTGTGAAGAAGCTGGCGCGAGGCGACACGGTGAAACCTGACGCTGTACACGGCAAGGTTGGACAGTCGATCCAGATCAGGCCGAGTACGCCATCGCTGTCATTGGCGAGGAGACGCACGCTGAGAAGCCCGGTGACATCAACGACCTGGTGCTCCCGCTGTGGCGAACGGACTGCTGGCGTGTCAACTGGGCGACCAGGCGGTGGCGAAGATTATCTACGGCAAGGTGAATCCAAGCGAGGAAGGAATCGAACGTGCGTGCGCTTTCAGACAGAAGCAAACTGTTCGACACCTTGCTGGGCTTCATCGAGCTCGCGGCGTTTCGAGAGGGCGATGGAGATTGCGACGCGCAACTTCACGCAGTAATCACCTCGTATTGCACTGTGTTTACTACGTGAAGTGCGAAAGAGTTCTGCAAAGAGAGCCGTTCGCAAAAGTGTTGTCGCCGCAGAGCCACAACATTTTCTACGGAGGGATAGGAACGATCGGGCGGCACACTTGGTCGTTGGTGACTGCCGAACGCAAGCTTTGACGTCGCGTCAAGATCACTGCTCGGTAACGTCTCGCCGAGGTTTCCTGCCTGATGGAGGGCATAAGCAACACACCGGGAAATGTGGAGTACTCGGAAATGTGCCGTGTTACTTCGAAGTGCACTCAGATCAGTGCAGATTAGGAAGATTCGCTTTCAAAATGCTCTATATGCACAGACTAACCTAGAATCTAAAGCACCAGCAAGACTATCAAAACTGGGTGTTCATGGTTTTACTTGCACTGGATCAACCAACTTCTGGTAAGGCACTACAACATGGAAGCACGAATGCATGCACTTCGTCTGCTAGGCGTTCGAACGCAAAAAAACTATGCGTCGAACTCAAGGAAAATGGTACTAGTACCCCACTACGCCCTATCATTCATACCACGATCAGGTGAGGATCCAGCACTATGCCGTCGGCCAAAGCTTTGCATCGCAATCTTTCTGGTTTCCGTTTACAGGAAATCCTTCATGCTTTACTCTAGTCTGTGGACTTATCCCTGGTCGAGCTCCGAAAACTCTCAAGATCGATGTCGACAAATCGAGATTTGTATGTCAGTCCGATCTCACTTCGTTTCGATGTTCGTCTTGCCGGTGCAGCACGGCAAAAGCTCCCCTGGCCCCACGAGCAAGGCACAATTCCGCGTGTCCGGTTGTTTATGACAGCAAGGTTGCCGTGTGTGACGTCCGGTGGACCCCGCACAGCACACTGCTTACGGTGGCAAATCGCGGAATCGGCACCATCCCAGGCAAAAATGTGGAGCTCTGCGGTTGCCCTCTTGCCTTGCCTCACTGCCTGCACTCGGTCCTCGTCCCTACAGCGGGAGTTGCCGCGTTTGGGGTCGTGATTTTTAATCAAAAAAGAAGTCGTCATTTCCGAATTTAACAGCTCTTCGACACCACCACCGCGACAACAGAACAGCCCCCAATGAAGTTCATCGCCACTTCCGCTGCCGTTGTTGCTGCTTACGCACTTGCCGCTTCAACCGTTGCTGCTGGTGGAGCAGAAGGCGCTGCGTGGGGCTACAAGAACAACGATACGGCTATGGCCAGCCCGGCTCAGTGGGGCGAGCACTACCCTCACTGCGATGGCACCATCCTGTCTCCCATCGACATCGTGTCGTCGGATGGTAAGCAGAGCACCAAGGCGAAGAGTACCCTCCGATTCCGCGGAGACTGCCCCTCTTTCAACCTCACTCAGACCGAGGAAGGGTTC
Organism: Phytophthora pisi; assembly: GCA_024679225.1. Lineage (NCBI taxonomy): Eukaryota > Oomycota > Peronosporomycetes > Peronosporales > Peronosporaceae > Phytophthora > Phytophthora pisi. Next base: position 2,619 of record JAIKVJ010002422.1, read on the forward strand.
AAGGCGAGCGTTGTCAAAGGTGCGTAGATGATTGTACTCATCAATTTGCAAGCACCCAGTACAAGTATCAACTTCTCCTTCGTTTCTTTTGCAGGCACGTGCCAGGTGAAGGCAAACGCTGCCAACTACGACTTGGCCCAGATCCACGTCCACGCTCCGTCCGAGCACACGCTGAATGGAGACCCCCTCGACGGAGAAGTTCACTTCGTCCACAGCAACGCCGACGGTTCTGCCCTCCTCGTGGTCGGTGTCTTCATGGAGATTGACCCCTCCGGTGACACGGACCCGTGGCTGGAGTCGGTTATTGACGGCATTGACGACGTCACTCCCACATCCTCCACCATGATGAAATTGTACGTTGCATTCTCGGCTACCCGTGTAGAGTTACTTACGATATCGTGATTGGCTTATAGGACATCATACTCGGCCCTTGTGAAGAAGAGTGTGCACGGCGGTAGTCTCTACAACTACCCTGGAAGCCTCACGACGCCGGGGTGCGACGAGATTGTCGATTGGTGGGTCGTGGAGCAGCCAGTCAAGATTTCAGCGAAGGACCTCACGCGTCTTCGCGAAAACCAGGGTGAAATCCAAATGATGAACCATGGAGAGAATGCTCGACCGGTGCAGCCTCTGAACGATCGCACTGTCACCAGTTTTAAGTAGCCATCGAGGTTTTCGTTAATGTAGCAGTGTTATGCCTTGTTGCATACGGAATAGGTTCACCAAAAGGTATAGTCTATTTTGCCAGTAACGTGGACAAACACAAATTACTACAAAATATTCGTAATTTCTCAAAATCAATACAATATTATAGGTAACATAGAAGTAATTTACATCACCGTAATCAATAATTTATGCATATCCAATTAATTCACATATACTGTAATATTAAACATTGTATAATCATATTTCCCAATAACAGGTATTTAACTGCAATACATTTATGATTGTATTATATAAATAATATTTTGTCGCAACCACCTGCTTGCTCTCTAGGTTTGGACGCCAGCTTAACCCCAGTCCAAATTTGTCCTAGGAAAAAGGACCAAATTGGTTTTTGGTGTGGCGTACATAAGCCGATTTGTCCTACCTCGAGCCCGGTAGGACGAAACATGACTTGACATTTGTATGGCCGCCTTAAGAATAGAGACTGTCGCTCACGCATTTGTATCGGAGCTAAAAATAGCATTGTCCATACTCAGATCCAGTCAAATCCTCAAATTTGTCCTAGCAGCTAGGACAAATTCGTCAAAGTGATATGTTATTAGAGACAATGTTCAAATTGCCTTTATGTCTACAAGGACAATCGATTAAATGAAGCTGATCGGTCAACAGAGAGATTAAGGCAAGGGTTTTCTGCCCATGCTAAGAAAACTTCATATTCATGTGTCGTTTTATGACAGTAGGGCGCCAAAGTTTTGGTCCTTTCGTTTGTCCTAGGAACGATCTGAGGGGGGTTAAGGAAACTCCTCAGGAATTTAAAATCATAGAGTGCTGTGTCGCGCTAACTGATAAGGATCTTTGGTACCAATGGTAGTGCAGACACTGCATTCCTTTGAAGTCAACATTTTGGCATCCAATGCGGCCAATGTAGTTAAACAATTCCTCAACCCTACTGTAGTCTCGAGGAACGACCGCACTGTTGTTTACATGTTAGTAAATGATCATTCAATACAAAAGCACATGTTGCATAATACTCGCCTCATGGTCCAGGTACCTTGTTAGCCTACCGACTTACGACAGCGTCTGGGTGCATGTATTCGTGGGCGTATGGCAGGAACGGCTCGACTCGAACAAGTACTACATTTAGAGTTGTTGTGCCAAATTCGTACCAGAATACAGAATCGTCGTGCTCGCGAGGAGTCCATGCAGACGAAAGAAACCACATAGCAATTCTGCTTCGTCTCAAGTCTCGCTGCAATTCCTCATGCAGCCACCGTGCTTGGAATAATATGTATACTCCATAGTAGCCAATTGTGCTTGTTACCACCAGCTGGTTTAGTGAGAGTAGGGAACTCCTTGTGGCTCGGGGACAAGACGATAGGAGAACCCTGGAGTCCCGTTAGCATCCGCAATGTCGGAAGCTAACCATTTGGTTTGCTAGGCTCGCCCACCCTATACCTTTTGCTCCAAAACAATGGGCATGCAACGGGAGAGCGCCGCTGCGAGTCTGCCTCTCTGTGTAGGCCAGCCATAAAAAACTCGTCGCGATGGAAGCCCCACCGAGCAGGCGCAGGAAGCTTGCGGTGGTTCCTGTCGTGGCGTTTATCTATCAGGCACTCGAAGTTTGTATCGCGCAGGGATCGTTTTCAGCCTCGTCGTCGTCAGGAGCATGGTCATCCTCCAGTGGCTCTGAAGTTGGCTTTGTTCCCGTTACAACAGTAGCCGAGGAGTTGGCTCAGGAATGGTTCACCGAGAACTTTTGGGACAATATGACGCAGTTGGCGGTTGGCGTGGACTCAAAGCTGAAAAACTTGTCTACTAGCGATGTGATCTGCAGTGGCATGCCATCGCTCCAGCGACGCTCCGCTGAAACTCTCTCCAACTTCGGCTGCCCAGACATTTTCACGGCGATCAATGCTTCATGCACGTGTCTGACCAGCGGCTACAACGGCACTGACACTTGGGAGTTTCGAGTAGCCCAGCGCAGCGTCGACAGCGAGTACCCAGCCAAACTCACTTCCGCGGATGTTTTACATGTCGACGCTATCAGGACGATGCTGGTGCCTCCAACGCTCAAGACGCTGTATGTTCGTGTGTATTATGGTTGTTTGTATCGCCTTCGAACTAACTGGTGCGACGCTGCTTGCAGTCGTATCGTCGGAGAAGGAAATTCGCCACAGGACATTCAATTCGCACCGGAAGATAGGCGTATCCCTGGCACTGCGGTACCTGTTGCTACCAGCCCCAACGACTCGATCTCCGTATCGTCCGTGTGAGTACAGGTTTCGATGGTGAGTTCCGTGATTGATACCCTTGCTAACCAGTCGATTTTTACAGGGAAATTATCAACATTAACATGTTTTCAATCACGCTCTCAGCGTCCTCCTTTCTGCCGCCAACAACGACCAATCTGTGAGTGTAATTTGTGAAAAGTGGTACGAATCATAGTCTAACACTGTCATCACTCCTGCGTCTCGTAGTACCCTGCGAAACTGCAACTTGTTCGGCTTTGGCTTCCGATTTTTCGACGGAGTGACTGGGCTTAAGTACTTGTAAGTCATCGGTGGCAAAAAAAGTTGCTCAATAATGCGCTAACTTGTTATTTTCCTGTCGGTATTTAACAGGGATCTGTCGTCCAACTCGTTGACTGTTCCTTACGCTGGATCAACTACCCAGAGCACTTGCTCCAATGAATTCTGCACGATTGAAACACTGTACGTGGTCGAGCCGTGATCAAGATGTATTTGAGTTTATACTAACAACACTTTTCTTCGTTTGATCCATCGCAGGAATCTCACCAACAATAGCCTGACAGCGTTCCCTACCGTGGTATTCAACATCGACAATCTACAGGAGCTGTACGTGTTTCTCTCTGCAACCATGAAATATCTCCCCGGTTGGTCTGACATCACACCATAATCCCTTCCAGGTACATTGCCCATAACGACATCACGGACTTCAACATCAGCAACTCAACGTTCGCCGCTATCAAGAACTTGGCGGTCTTCGAGTCTGATCAACCGGACCCAGCGGCCACCTGCCCATGCGGAACGTGGCAAACAGCGCACAACTCGCGGTTTTGCGTTGCCAACATAACAATCTCAATCCCAGGTACGCACGCAATCATCGCTCTCGTATCAACGTCAACACCAAGCTAATACATTGTGGTATTGTGGGTTTCTGCCTTGACAGAAACAAGTTCAGGGACGGCCACCGAATGCATCCTCTACGTGAGTATCATCGGCGGCTGCGTAGTGGTGGCACTCATAGTGCTGCTGTTGTGGCAACGAGCCCGCCTTCGTCAACGAGCTTCCATGCCCTCGGCTGAGTCCTCACCCTCCAGCTACTACCTCGCCAGGAGCGGTGGCGAGACCGCGAACTTCCAGTCTTCCGACAAAGCCACCACCGAGGCGTTACTGGAGGACCCGATCATTGTCACGAACCGCATCAACTACAAGGAGGTCAAACTAGGCAAGTGTCTAAGCAGAGGCGGCTTCGGCCTGGTGTTCGTCGGGCAGTACAAGGGGCGCCAGGTCGCGGTCAAGAAGATCCGACCCGACCGCAGCCTCGACCCGAAGGACGTCAAGGCCTTCCTCAAGGAGATCATCCTCATGGCGGAGCTGCACCACCCGCGCATCGTCGAGTTCGTCGGCGTGGCTTGGGACAACCTCAAGCACTTGTCCGCCGTCTCGGAGTTCATGGAGGGCGGAGACCTCCGACACGTGCTGCGGAGCTTCAAGCGCCAGGGCAGTCCGTTGTCCTGGAGGAGCCACAAGGCCGTCATCGCGCTGCATATCACCGAAGCCATGCACTACCTGCACTCGCACTCGCCCAAGGTGATCCACCGCGACCTCAAGTCCAAGAACGTGCTGCTGAACCGCCACCTGGAGGCCAAGCTCACGGACTTTGGCGTCTCTCGAGCGCAGTACTCGGTGCAGACCCACGCCATGACCGCCGGCATCGGGACGTCCTTCTGGATCGCGCCCGAGGTTCTGCTGGGCAGCGACTACAACGAGCAGGCCGACATCTACTCGTTCGGCGTCGTGCTGTCGGAGATCGACACGGACGACTACCCGTACTGGAACGACGCCAACCGAGACGGAGCTCGGGGCAAACTCGAGGAGGCCGACATCCTCCGGCAGGTGGCCAAGGGCAACAAGCGACCGCAGTTCTTGCCCAACTGCCCCGCCGCCATCGTGCTGCTGGCCGAGAGCTGCCTGCAGAAGGACCCCAAGGACCGACCGACCGCCGCGAACATCGTCGACACGCTGCAGCAGCTTCTGGACTCGAGTCTCGCGCCCAGTCTGTCCGACTCGGAGTCGTCCCCAGCATCGGGCTCTGCGTGGACTGCAGACTCTAGACAAGAGATACATGGATGTGTGTGAATGTGTATGTTAATGTCCACCAACATGTCAATAGAGTGAATAACTGTCCTCAAGAACACCCAGTTGATCTTTACTGGTCGTATCTGATGTACCCAAAGCCAAGACAGTAGCACGGTACAATGGTGCGGTATCCGTGCACTTGCATGAAGCTTTGAATGGGAAGCCAGATGGACCTCCTTTATGCTTTGGGTCCAGCGGAGACCGAGACGCTCTCTGGCTGTCGACCCTGAATCCGCCGGTATGCGGTGGGAACTCACGCCCAAAGCAGACTCGCGTCCGGACCCACAGATTGATAGTCGGTGTCATAGAGACTTAGTCTGCGATAGTCGCCGTGGGAGGCAGCGCTGCTTCCATGACGGCCGGCCATCGTCACTGCAGCTTCATAACGCTTTGCTGGCTGCTGTGGCTGTGGAGTGCAGCAGCAGCTCAGCAGCAGAGCTCTTCGTCGTCGTCGTCGTCTTCGCTATCGTCGTCGGGTTCAAGGGCTTCGAATACGACGGAGGCTGGCGACGTGACGCCGGCGGAGGTGCTGGCCCAGGACTGGTTCGAGGCCAACTCGGACGCGAACGTGACGTATCTGGCGGTGGGGGTGAACTCGGCGCTCTCGAACATCTCTGGCAGCGACGTCATCTGCGGGAAGGGCGTGCCGTCGCTGCAGCGGCGTACGCCGAATGAGCTGTCCAACGGCGGCTGTCCTGCCGTCTTCACGGCTCTGAATGGGTCCTGCACGTGTCTTCCCGACTACGACAACTCCGAATCCTGGGGGTTCTTGGTGACGGCAAGGACCTCGGAGGAGGAATACGACTATCCGCTTACTATGAACGCGACGGATGTGCTGCCCATCGATTCGATTCGAACGCTCTTGGTGCCGTCGACGGTCGTATCGATGTAAGTATCGACCTGCGCTTTCGTACTTCGAGAGTACTAATACTTTTTTACATTCTAGATCGATTACAGGCGTGGGGGAGGAACCTCAAGCTATCTCCTTCGTGCCGCAAGATGTGGACTTGCCAGGATCCGACATCCCCATCGCTGTGAATGAAGAGGCTACTAGCGACGCCACCTCCATCACAGCCGTGTGCGTACTACGAATATTACCGGTTTTCTTTTTTTTACCTCAGGCTAACCTTTTGCTGCCTTTTAGGCGCCTGGAAAACATCGACATGTCCTCTGTTGTGCTGAACGTCGGCTACTTCTTCCCAGCCACTACTCTTAACCTGTAAGGCGTAGATTTGTGCAACGTGAAGCTCTTGGTGGGGAGGAGATGGTGGGCTAACGCTCAGGCTGGTGAATTGTTTTGCTACAGTACAATGAGAAACTGTGGGTTGGAAAAGTTTGGCTACGATTTCTTTCAAGGACTCAACTCGGTCGAATACCTGTGCGTACGTCGGTGATTCGATGCTGGAATTGGGGGTGAGGGCTAATATTTTTGTTTGTTTGTTGGGTTTGTACTGAACGAGCAGCGATCTGTCGGTGAACAAGCTTGCTACGGCATATGCCGGCAACACCATCGGGAAAACTTGTACAACTACATTCTGCGCAGTTCAGATTTTGTAAGTTCTGTACTTCCATTTAAGTTTTTTTTCTGTATCTAACACCATGCTGTGGGTTGGACAGGAATCTAACTGGAAATGTGCTGACAAGTTTTCCTTCGGTTGTCTTCAACCTCGACGACCTCAGTGAATTGTAAGATGCCTGAGAAAAACCTGATTTCTGTGGAGTAAACGATCTAGATATTCAAGTCGCTGACTTTTGTGCGTCTAATGACCAACAGATACATTCGCAACAACAATATTACGGACTTCAACGTCAGCGCTTCCGTCTTCAGTTCGATCTCGGCATTACGAGCATACGAGTCGGACCAACCAGACGAGTCGGCTACTTGCACTGGTACGTGGCAAACCGCACACAATGTTACGTTTTGTGTCCTCGATACCTCCACAGCAGCGGAAGGTACGTTTGATCAACTTGCATTTGTTTCATGTTCGTTGCATGAATCTTAATTTTTACCTGTTCCTTTATGCATTCCTCCTGAGCTAGATTCATCGAGAAGCACCAGTTCCCTTGTCTACGTTGCGATTGCAGTTGGAGCCGTCGTAGTGATGCTCTTGATCATTTTTGTGTGGATGAAGTGGGGTCCTCGATCAGACATAGAGCGTCTGTCCTCCTCCTCCAAGATCGACAGCACCAGAGCGTCAAACTTGGATGAAACAAGGCGGGAAGTAAATCAAGCTCTACTCGAAGACCCAGTGATTGTGACAAACCGTATCGAGTACAAGCAGCTGAGACTCGGCAAGTGTATCAGCAAAGGGGGCTTCGGATTAGTGTTCACCGGGGAATGCAAAGGCCGTCGCGTGGCTATCAAGAAAATTCGCCCAGATCGCAGCGGAAACGTCTCGGAGATTGAGGTCTTTCTCAAGGAGATCATTATGATGGCGGTGTTGTATCATCCGCGCATTGTCGAGTTCATCGGTGTGGCCTGGGACAACTTACGCCACCTGGCAGCGGTGACTGAGTTCATGGATAATGGCGATCTTCGAGAAGTTCTGTATACTTTCAAGGAACGGGGTTCGCCTTTGTCGTGGCAAACGCACAAAGCTTCTATTTCGCTGCATATTGCCGAGGCGCTAGCTTATCTGCACTCGCAGCACCCGAAAGTAATCCACCGCGACCTCAAGTCCAAGAACGTGCTGCTGAACTTGTATTACGAGGCCAAGTTGAGCGACTTCGGCATTTCGCGCATGCGGTACGACATGGAGACGCACATGACGGCGGGGGTGGGCACTTCGTTTTGGATTGCACCCGAAATTCTGCTCGGTCGGGACTACGACGAGCGCGCAGACATTTATTCCTTCGGCGTGGTCCTCTCGGAAATCGACACGGACGACTATCCGTACTGGAACGACAACAACCCTCACGCAGCTCGCGGCAAAATCCAGGAGGCTGAGATCTTGAGCCAAGTCGCCGTGGGCCACATGCGGCCGGAGTTTTCGGTGGATTGCCCAGAGGAGATACAGGCATTAGCAGACGCGTGCCTGCAGAAAGACCCACGGAACCGACCGACCGCAGCGGAGATCGTGACGATCCTCCAGAACTTGATTCATCCTTCACGCCGCGGATCATCGTCGCAGATGTCGGACGACTCCGGATCGATATGGTCGGTTGAAAGCCCGAGCAATATCATTCTGTAATGAATGGATCGACGAGGAAGGAACTCTAATTTGGCGATAATATAACGCGGAAGTGTCTCGAATCGATCATCGATCGATCAAATTTTTGTGTAGAATGACATTATCCTTCGATACTACACTTAGAGCTCTGTTCGCCCGCTTATTAATGGAGAACCAAGCCCCATGTTTTTGTGCAGCATCGGAGGAGGAAACGCTCCTTCTTGTCCTCGGTCTCAAGGCGCGAAACCCTTTTTGGGAACGAATTCTGAGGCCACGAGCGAAAGAAACCGCTTTTGCCGACGACGCGCGATTTCGAGCAGTTCGTTCATATTGAACGATAAAAGGGAACGTTATGAAAAGGTTTGCGAGCGAGTTTAGCGTGCTGCAACGGTAGCCGCGTTTGAGATAGGGTGGCATGGCTTCAAGATGACTCCAGTTGGTCTGCGGTGGGTGTGGCGCTTAGCTTTGCACCAGGCCACTAGTAACCGTTTAACCCTGTACCAAGATCAAGGGCTCCGCGGGTTCTGATGTATACTTTCACTTTGTGCCTCTTGTCCAAATCGCATCCTCGCTCTTTATGTCCACCGTTTCCAGACAAGAGCATGCTCCGGCGCCCTCTATTGTTAGGATGCGAAGTTCTAAAGTATTGCTAGCCCCGGGGAACAGAGAGAGCCACGCGACGTGTGTGGCTTGAGAGCGCGGCGTTGGCGTTACTAGGATAGCAGTAGCCATTCGCTGATACAGGGCGATACTGAGGTTGCGTTGCCAAAACTAAATAGTGTTCAACGTTTCAGGATAATTAATAGTGCTGTGTGTTTGCCGTAGGACGCAACGGCCACTTCCACTTTTCAATCCAGCACTCGCCCCCAATCCCACGTCGAGCAGCCAGCCAAGGGGCCATTTCTAGTCCCAGACAAGACCCTGCACAAGAACAACGGCAAATAACGGACGTAAACGACCCCAGTTGGGCTCCTTCTCAAGCTATTCTTACAAAAAGGTTAGCAGTTTCTGCTAACACTAACACTGTTCGGAGGCCCGCAGTAGCGTGTGAGCCGCTGGGGCCTGCGACATTCGCCATTTTGCAGCAGACTTGGACATTTACCTGTCTCCCGAGTCTTCACACCTGCCGTTATGAATCTGCAGTCGCAGTGCCCAAACTCACCCCGAGTGAGCCCTCCTAGAAATCCCTCCAGAAACCAGCACCTCGATGACCCCTTCGTGGTCTTTCAAGCACAAACTTCGACCGATGCTTTCGCTTTAGAGCCCACTGTGGTCACGACAGCCAGGTCCCGGACTTTCGAGCGCCTCAACCACAGTTCTGCGCATGGTCAAGACCCGCTTAATGCTCTCGATCTTCTGCTGGCCGAGTCTCCGATCGCAAACAATTCTCAGAAGCGAGTCTTGCCGACTTCGGTCGCGTTGATGATGTCCAGAGGCAGTAGTCACCAACAGAGCCCGTCCATTCTGGAGCGCTACGCTCAAACCGTCCCGCTGTCTGCATCCTGCCAAAGCGTCCAAAAGCGTTGTCTGTTTCCAGACTGCACCAAGATGTCCGTGAGCAAGGGGCTGTGCCGAGGTCACGGAGGCGGCCGTCGATGCCACTTCGCAGGGGGTTGTACCAAAAGTGCTCAAAGCCGCAGCATGTTCTGCTGGGCACACGGTGGAGGTCAGCGATGCGATGTGGATGGCTGCATGCGGTCGCGTAAGACCAAACACTTTTGCGTCGCTCACGTGCACCACGAAGCGGAGGGCGCCAGGAACGACCAGCTACTTGCTGGCAAAAACAATCGAGCACCTCACACGCGACGCAGCCGCCGCTACGTCCCTGTGCCCACGCGAACTCATCGCCTGCCCTCGCAGAGGTTGCTCCCCAGCTTGGGCCAAGCGCTGAGCGCTGCGTCACTTTCGCTCCCGAGCTTCCCCATTCTCCCCCAAGTCCGAGCTCGCTGCATTGATGCATGAAGCCAGGCTGGTCCGGTAGAACTACACAACAAACACCACCAACAAAATATTTACCAGGTTAGTAGACAACAACTGGGGCCGAGTTCTCAACGTACAAAACGTGGAGCGGCACACTCCGCACGAATAGATTTATATCTTAGTCACTAGTTCCTGGCCACGACCGGAATTCACTCTTATATCGCGAGGCGAGGGGTGCTGGCGGCGAGGGCGTCGTCGTCGCGGAAGTCCACACAGTTTCGGACGAATATTGCGTTGGCACCGTGCGCAGCAGCGCCTCATTAAGGCTGGGAAGCTGCAGCGCAGGCGGCGGGATACCAGACACCTCTCCGGCGTACTGGTGGTATTGGGCAGTATACTTGCGTTGCTCGTGAAGGACGTACTCCCCCGACGGCATGCGCGTGTTCTCTTTGTTGTGGACGGCCGACAAGCCACTGTCGCAGGAGACAGTGGACTGGCGGCCGACGCTGTCGTCCGAGTCCGCACTAGTGTATGAGCTGGAGGAAGTCTTAGACTTGGACGCAGCCTTCGCGGCCTTCGTAGACATCGGCTTGGGCACACTGTCCGAGTCCGGCATTGGGACGGTAAGCTCCATGTCCACGTGATCCACACAGAACCGCTTGGTCTTGCGGCTACGGCGGCAGTTTGGCGCCTCGCAGCGTTTGCCGCCTCCATGGGCCCAACAGAACGGACTGCGACTCTGCGCGCACTTGGTGCAGCCTTGATGTTGACACCGCCGACCACCTCCATGGCCACGACACCGGCCTTTACTGACGGCGATCTTCTTGCAGCCTTCAAACGAGCACTGCTTGGCGCCGCAGCCCGTGAGCAGAGCGCGGGCCAACGACGGCGCGATCTCATCTTTACCCACCGCCGTAGAAGTGGAAGTAGAGGTAGAGGCGGCCGGCGCCTCGGGCGTCGATCCGCGCGTCCTCTTTTTCCCGCTAGCCACAGTCTCCGTCTCAGCCCTGGGCGGCGACCGCAGTCGAATCTGATGCACTCCGGGGGGCGACGCCGACGGCACCGGCACCGGCGCAGGCGGCGTCCTCAGCCCTGAATTCAAGATCTGGCCGCGCGCAGCCCAGCTCCTCTGCTCCTCCTCAGCGTAGCTGGAGATCTTCATAGCTTGGAAGGCCGCTTGTTGCTCCGCCGTCATGCGGTCCGGGGAGGGCATGCCGCCGTACGGACGACGGATAGGGGCTTGGTAGTATACTGGCTGTTGCTGCTGCGCGTAGCCCTGGGAGGCTGGGGCCGCGCTGGGGCCGTCCAGGAACTTGCCCACGGCGCGGAACAGGCGCTCGCGCTCGTCTCCTTCGGCCACGGAGGACGCGCGGCGCATGGGCGGCGGCGTGACGGGTCTGGGCCGACGCGCGGTCTCGTCCAGACCCGCCACGGACGCCTGCAGCAGCGGGAAGGACCGCGCCACGTCCATGGTGTCGACGCGCGGGGCCGGAGGCTGACGCTGCTGCTGCTGCTGCTGTTCGAGCACCTGCGCGGCCGCCATGACGAGCTGCTCGGGCGTGGGCGACGCGCTCTGGTGGTGCACGGTCCAGGCCATGGCGCGCGGGAACAGGCGGTGGCGCAGCAGCAGCGCGGCGGCGGCGTCCGCGTCCGGGAGCGCGGCGTCCGGGTTGTCGGCCATGAGTGCGCACTGAACTCGCTTGGTCGGTAGGCGGGCAATTTCAAAGTGAGCGGTGGGAAATAATAATCTGAGCAGGATTTTGACGAATTCGTAGGTAAATACCGTAAAATATAGCGAATAAGCGCACATGAGTGATGGTCAGAGTTGCACATAGGGGTAGGTGATGTTATATCAAAAAGTACCGTGGAGGATGAATAAGCAAGACTTTGGTAAGAAGTCGTCGCTGCTGCTGCTGAAAATGCGATGGCGCTAGAGGTCAATGCTGCTTTCCCTCAAAGTTGCAGGGGGGCATGCCTTTTTCCTGCAGGTATGTGGGGATGCTAACGTAGCGCGAGCGTTGAGCCACCAATTGTTATAGAGAATATCAACATAGACTGCCTGGTCCGTCTCAGTCCCAACTGTTGCTGATTAATGCCCGCTTTGATCGTTTACGATGTACGCTGTTGCTGTTGCAGGTCTCGTCGTTTCCCTGATAATCAAGCGCCTGGTGGCCGTCTCAACAGCGGACCAAAGTGAACCCGGTCTCAGAGCTAAAGGACCTCATGCGTACGGCACCACCGAGAGCTTTTCGCCATGGGTCCGTTCGCTCAAAGGATGGCAACGCGGTCGAACGCGCTCAACGACGGCCCAGGCGGAGGATCTTGGGACACGCTTCAAGGGATAAGATGTGATAGGGTCTAGGGTCCTGGTGGTACCAGCGGCGTCGTCAAGCCGCGCGGGAAGAGCTCGAAAAGGTCAAGGTCAAGTTGCCGTCAGGACCGGTCCGCCACGTGTCCGATTGTTTATTTGGTGCGTTCGGTTCGGGGTCACGCCCCTGGGCTAATAGAAAGGGGCCGGAGGAGCTCAGGGTCAACTCAACGACTCGGCTCAGCTCGTGGTGCTGCCTGCGTTGCCCGACGGCGAAGAAAGCAAGTGCCTGGATTCTGGTAGCTCTGAGAAACGCTGGAAAGGGGCCGCGCTGCAAGCTGTCACCACTTCGTTGTCGTCGAATCTAGGGGGGTCTGAAGAGCCGGGCGTGCATGGAGCAGCCGCGAACGGCGCGAGATGATGCTAGGAAAGGCAACCGGCAGTACATGTAGGTAGGCATCATCTTGTCGAAGCGTTCGTGTACAGTATTGTATTTTGCACCTCGAGCAAAATGCGTCTGCGTGTTCGCCTAAGCAGCACAGTGCAATAGTCGAAACGCTCTTTCACCAAAAATGCCATGTTAAATTAGAAAAGTACAGTTGGAGTCTTTTAGGCGGATTGGCCGGGCGGACCAAAGGCGGGTGACACCGCTCTTTCTGGTCGACAGCCTCGTTGAATTTCGAGGCCGCAGTATGCGACGTGAGCTCCTCGGTCCGTCTCCAGCGCACAGCCAGCGGCGTTGAACAGGATCGGCGTAGCGCAGGCGCACGCACGTGGGTAAATCTTCACTGCAGATGAAAGAGGGCTTCGTGCAATTCGATCTCCATCGGGCACGCTTCAAAAGAAATCCCCGTTGGTGAATAGGATGCCGGCTGGGAAATCCCCAGTGAATCCTCCTTTGACATGTGAAGACGTAGAGGAAAGGAAATTTTATACTGGGATAGGAAGCGACGAAGTGCTGATAGACCAGCCCAAACAGGATTAATTCGGGCGATGTCCCCCCTTCCAATCGACACAGGTGATGAACCGGTAACGTCTTTAGGTCATGTTAAGTGTTTTAGACTTCTCAAGAATGATGGAGGCTGGTCCAGTTCATTTGCAAATTCGTCGAGTTAGATTCGTCATTGATTTTGCGAAGACCTCGAGGGGCCTTCAACCTCGTCGAGGCCGCGCACCGCCTTAGAAGAGGCTGTACGCGATCGCCGCAAGGGCACCGGCTGCAAGGCTTGAAAGGGACATCACGCTCGCTGACGAGGTCGAGGTGGTGGTCGTGGCGCCGGACGAGGAGCTCGACGTAGACGTCGTCGTACTGCCGCTGCTGGTCGTGCTGGTCGTGGAGGACGTGGTCGTAGTGCTGCCAGTGCTGCTGTCGCCGAGCACGGGGTCATAGTGGAGAGTTTCTTTGAAAGAGGTGAAGACCCATTGGAATTCAGTGTCGCCCGCTGTGTCAACCACCGATGAGTTCACCAATGGCGTCTCGACGCCGTCTTCCATTGCGTAGGTCGGCGTGTCCATGAACATGGAGTCGCCCATGTCCACGCGCTCGACGTCCGAGGCATCGGAACTACCGGAATCACTGCCCTTCGCTTTCTTCTTCGGCTTGCCCAGTTTTCCGCCCTTGGGTCCCTTCGCATCCAGCGTGACAGCGAGAGTGAGGGTGTTGGCATCGTCATCGAAAGGCCAGTTGGCGATGTCAACCGTGAACTTGAGCGAGCCGGCGGGAACGGTGAGGTTCTGGGACCCGTATGACACCGCCGTAGTAACCGGGTAGATGTCGGCCGTTAGGTTGAAAAGCGCGCCATTCTCCTCGAGTGTTGTCACGAACGTCGTTGAGTAGACGGTGGCTCCGTTCACGTCCTTCTCTACGACGTCAGTCCAGTCGCTGTTTTTGGGTTTGAACTTGTCGATGTGGCGCACCTCGTCGCCGGCAGCAGTTAGCTCCGTGAGGCTGGCGACGGCGAGCTTCATGAATTTCCCCGCCGTGCAGTCTCCGGTCGGGCAGACTTTCATGACGGCACCAGTTCCGTCGAAGTCAGCTGCGGTTTTCATGTGCCCCGACTTGCCGGAACCCGAACCAGAGTGATCCTTGGGTTCGAAGGACTTCTTGGCGGAGGCCCCAGAGGTGTGGGCGAGGATGCACACGAGGGCGAAGGCGGTCGGGTTGACGATCTTCATGGCTTCAGTGGATACGACGAGCGGGTATCGACGGTGGCTTGAGAGACAGCGAAAGGCTGAAGGCCTCTGGGTGCTTGAGTGGCTTGGTTGCTTGAGTGCTTGAAAGTGTTTTTCGGAATGACAATGGTCAGGAGAGTTTCGCTCTTCTAACAAAAATGCAGCAATCGACAGCATCCCGCACTGGGCGCGTCAGACACGAAGGAACCCACCACGTGATTGCAGCAACGTGGCTATTTTTGCCGGCAAGACAGCAGCACGCTTTTTAATGCTTTTATTAACCGAGGCCACCTGGTGGCTGTGTGTATCGGTGCTACGGCACGCGTGGGATACTGTGGCCGGATCTATTTAAAAATGAACGCATGCTGCAGTCGCTGCAGTTGGGCATGGTGTTTCAGCGCGTTTTGCTTTCTGGTTGAGACAAGGAAAACTCCGCTAGCGGCTCCACACTCGCAGTCTTATGAAGCAGCATGCGGTCGATCGCAGTGCCGAGGCTGGTGTTCCTGATTCAGGAATGCTGGACAGTACCCAGCCGAATCTACCGAAGCGATGTTGAAAACTGAAGCAAAACATGATATATCGGTAGGCGACTCTTGGCCAGGATCCACCACCTCAACTCGAGCTAGTCGAGGCGTAGCTGCTGCATGACGCCGTGTGACCACAGGTTGAAGCGAGTCTATCCAAGCGATCTCGAGCTCGTTCCCGTTTTGCGCGCTGCTCATTGGCGAAAAATGCTCTAGTGGATACGGTCTCTGCTAAGCTCCTCACTTCCAGCATTGTCGACACCTCGACGGATACAGTACGCACTTACTCCGACGAGCTACACCATGGACCCCGTCCCCCCTGCAACGCGGGGCCCAGACCGCTGCAACCTGGACGTGTACACGCTATTCGGTGAGTCCAGTGACGGCCCCATCGGCGTCGCCCCCGCGCGTCCGCAGCGTCAACCGACTGCAATCCAAGACAACCGACTTCCACGCGTCGCAGTCGTGCCGATACCGACACCCGAACCGAGGCAGCTTCCAGTCGGCCGTCAGTCAAGGGTCAGTGCTGTGGTGTTCGAAGACGGAACTGCACGCGCGCGACTGCTGTCGGATGAGAGCGACGCCCCGTTCAGCGCTGGCTGCTGTCGCCAATTGGCGGCCATGTACACGGACGTCGGCATGTCGACGGTCGAGCGAGTGCGGTGGCTGTGCGGCTGGATGGTCCTGGTCTACGCGTTGACGTGCTGCGCGTGGTTCGCCTGGCCGGCATACACAGTTCCAGTCGTGGGGGTCCTCACAGGCACTGGAGGCTTGCTCGCGTGCCAACGCCCGCACGAACGGACTTACTTGACGTACGTGCTCATGTTCTTGGCGCTGAACTACGCGCAGCTTGTGCTGCTCGTCTGGCTGGTCGTCATTGAACTGCCTGCAGAACTGACGGCGACGTGCACTGGAAAATGCGCCGGGGAAGAAACCAAGGCGGTGTTTATCGTGCTGCTGGTGTTGGCGACGGGGATCTTCCACTGGCGAGTGGTGGTGACTACAAGACTCTACGTGCGTGAGTTCCGAATGGTCGAGCAGCTTCAGATGCAGGGGTCTCAGGCGTTCCTCTTCAACGCTTCATACTCTCGCGCTGCGGCTTCGTCCACAATGGCGACGGACGTTCAATGGGTACGGCTTTTTTCCGCGTGTGATTTTGCTGTTTTCCGCGTGTG
>JAIKVJ010002423.1:0-18874 GCA_024679225.1 Phytophthora pisi
TGCCCAGCCTTTTGAATGCCGAAACCGGATGTGGAAAAGGCCGCTTTAATGTTGCAATTCTGAGGGCCAGTCATTATCTTAGCTCAGCAGTAGCAAATCCACTGCAATCAGGGGCCAGTCTGCCTTACACGGAGCGTAGTACGGTACTACTAGTACCATGATAACATACGCCATGTCGATTCCTCCAGCTAAGGAAGCAGAACGAACTAGTGGGCAACCTGCTCGCTGTGCTATCACCTAAGTCATCTCTGTGCCTACTAGTTAGCGTAGATGGGCATTGAACATGGTAGAGCATGCATTACTAGACTTTACTATGGATTTCACTAGCTTTGAATGTTCGATCCCTATTTCAGACTCCTACAGCTCCGATTTATATAAATTGGGGTCCGAAATAAACTTCTAAATGAGACGGCAAAATCCCTGCAAGCCACAATACAATTAAGAAGAGAGACCTGGTTTGGTACCCGGTTTGGAAGTTTTTGCCACCTGTGAATGTGAACTGTGAATATGAATAAACCTTTTCACCCGCACCCCCGTATCTTCCAATCGCAAAGAAGAAGAGCATGTCCTGGTGCACGATCGAGTCCGACCCCGGTACGCGGGGCATCACTGCGCTCTCCTTGCGCCTCCGCTCCCTCCCACTAACCCCTCCCTATCTCTCTATATCTGCTGCAGGCGTGTTCACCGCCCTCATCGAGGACATCGGCGTCAAGGGCGTGCAGGTGGAGGAGCTCTACACGCTGGACGAGCAGCAGTTCGCCGACCTATCGCCCGTGTACGGGTTGGTCTTCCTCTTCAAGTACGAGTCCAACCATGGGGAAGACGCCGAGCCGCCCGTGTTCGCTAGCGAGGAGGACGGGCTGTTCTTCGCCAAGCAGGTGATCAGCAACGCCTGCGCCACGCAGGCCATCCTGTCCATCCTGCTCAACTGCCAGGACATCGAGCTGGGCGAGACGCTGAGCGAGTTCAAGGCCTTCACGGGCGACTTCCCGTCGGACCTCAAGGGCCTGGCCATCTCCAACAGCGACAAGATCCGGCTGGCGCACAACTCGTTCGCGCGCGCCGAGCCCTTCGTCGTGGAGGAGCGCAAGGCCACGGAGGACGACGACGTCTACCACTTCGTGGCGTACGTGCCGGTGAACGGCAAGGTGTACGAGCTGGACGGTCTGCGCGAAGGTCCGATCTGTCTGGGGGAGGTCCCGAACGTGGGGAACCGCGACTCGTGGCTGCAGGTGGCGTGTCCGGTGATCCAGAAGAGGATCGAGAAGTACGCGGCGTCGGAGATCCGCTTCAATCTGCTCGCGCTCGTGCGCAACCGGATACAGGCGTACGAGGAGCAGCTCCAGGCGATCATTGAGGCCGGTGGGAGCGAGCAGCAGGCGGCCCAGATCCAAGCGGATCTGGCGTCCGAGCAGCAGAAGCGGGAGAACTGGGCGCTGGAGAACAAGCGCCGCAAGCACAACTACATCCCGTTCATAATCCAACTGCTCAAGACGCTGGCCGAGAAGAAGCAGCTGGAGCAGCTCATCAAGCAACAGATCGATGCCCGAAATGTTGCTGCCAACGCCAACGCAGCAAAGGCTACCAGCGCGCAGTGAAATGCATGCACGTTAACGAGAGAGAATGAGAAATGGCAAAGAGAGTTTTAGTGCATGAAAGGCAAGGCGTGTTTATCAGCAGTGCTGGATGCTGCTCATACTGGGATCTTTCGGGGCTAGTGGAGACCTCCCGCGTGTTACTCTAACTGCGTCTGGCCCCAAACGCTCGCCCCGACGGCTTTCAAAACGCTCGAAGGTCCGCGGAACCTTCTTCTCGTCCGTCTAGCATCCGCCACGCAGCTGCAGCACCATGTGGATGGTGCCGCCCGCAGCCACGTTGTAGTCCTGCAGCGTCTTGTCATCCGCACTGCATGAATAAACCCAACACAGTGATAAATAAGTTAGCTACAGCTCCGCTTCATTGTCCTGGAGGTGAAGGGCAGACACGCCGACGTACAGCTGCTTGCCGCTGTAGATGAGGCGGATCTGGTCCACCTGGATGCCCTCCTTCTCCTGCAGCGCCTGCTTCACGTGCAGGATCTAAAGGCGCAGCAACAGACCAAAGGGGGATACAGGCGTCAGCGGAGATATCCGACCAGCTCAACTCAACCCAGATCCATCCATCTATCCATCGCACCGTGTTGTCCGGCTCAAAGTTGAACGTCTGCTTCCGGCCCGTGAGCGTCTACGCCAACGAATCGAGCAGCGCCAGCAACGAGTTAGTATTAGAGGCACGATAGAGGTTGCGCTGTCCCCCTGCTCCGCTACCTTGATCTGGATCTGCATGGTGCTAGCTAGTGAGTCCGACTCAAGTGTTTCGTGAAAGTGGCAGTGAGGAAGCGAGAGTCTTCTTTATCGGCTAAGTACCGTAGTGGTCATAAGTTTATGAAGTTTTTATTCATGAAAATATGTTGCAATGCGGATAAGTAAACACAAAAAAGTGGATAAGTGTGAATTGCTGAGCACATGTTTACAAAATACCATAAAAAAGGTATACTAGGTTATGCCAAGTACGGTATTGCTTGGTCCACACGATATGTACATAAATACTTAAATTGGCTTCGCCGTCACCTCCACATTTGCATTCGTCTTGAGGGCCGCCGCCATGTTCTCGCTCTTCTGGGGGCTGTGGAACTATTTATTCTCCAAGGCGGAGCTGCATCTGCTGATCGTGGGGCTGGACGACGCGGGCAAAACGGTAGGTAAGTTGCGGCGGGAGAGCGACCAGTCAATGGGGGGAATCGTGGGTCTGATTTTTCCCCGTGGGATACGATTTTTTATTCATGCGCAGACGCTGCTGGAGCAGCTTAAAGGCATCTTCGGCAAGAAGCCAGGCATCCCGTTGGACAAGATCCCGCCCACTGTGGGGCTCAACAGTACGTGGGTTGAACTGGAGACGTCACAGATGGTGAAGGGAGGAATTGACAGGCTCGTCGCGCAGTCGCTCGAGTTGATATCAAGCGGTCCAGGGTCATTTTCTGGGATCTCGGAGGACAGGTGGGTTTGACTGCTAGATTGGAAGTAATTCAGCTGCCATGGTAGACTTGAGGCTGATGAGGATGTATGTGCACAGGAGCGTCTGCGAGCTATCTGGAACAAATACTACAGCGAGAGCCATGGCATCGTGTTCGTGATCGACTCGGCCAATGAAGGACGGTTCCAGGAAGCCAAGGCGACATTACGTACGTACTGTACTGTTATAAACGGCGGACTTCATTGGATTAATTTGTGTTGCAGACGCTATGCTGTCGAACTCGGAGCTGTCAGGAGTGCCGTTGCTCGTGCTGGCCAACAAGATGGACTTGGGGAATGCGCGGACGGTGAACCACATCTCTGGAATGCTAGATTTAGAGAGCCACCAAGGCGCAGTGGCTAGCTACCCGATCTGTGCACTGACAAGGTGAGTCGACTCTCATTTGTGCCTTCAGTAAGCCTTGCGCCGCTAACTGTACTGCCGCTCATACAGGGAGGGCATTGAAGGAGCGATGAACTGGCTGGTGGACGCTGTAAAGTCAAGCGACAGATATTACGAGAAGACTGGCGCTGGCACAACGTGACCAGATTGGTCTTCGACTGTGCTGCTTGCAGGAGCGTTCCATCGGCACAGCTAATAGATGAAGCGCCGCACGCGGACCCTCACAAGCTTCAACCAGGGAAACGTGCGTGTTCGGTCTAATCAAAGCACACAACGCAATCCACAACGTTCACCGCTCGCTCGGTATCGTATCGTTTGCCTCGTTCTTCCACAGTCTAACAATCATAAACTCCTGGCCTAAGCCACTTTGTCTCTATGCAACGGCGCAATGAACACCCTTTCCTTCCCTTAAATCCAGCATCCTGTCTCGCTAACATGCTCTCGAAGCCTACAGGTTGCGCGTGCGCGCCAGGGTGCTGAGCTCCACGAGCGAGTGGCCCGTTCGGAGAGCCATCTCCTCAGCCGTCTCGTGCTTGGACAGGGCGTCGAACGTGGCCTTGACGACGGTGAAGGGGTTGCGCTGGCCGTGGGTCTTGGACACGACGTCCGTGATGCCGAAGCAGTCCAGCACACAAGCCACCGTGTCGCTGACCGTGAGTCCCTTGTCCTTGGGCGCCGGGCGCAGGAACAGCGTCGAGCTGTTCCACTTGCCGCGCACCTCGTGGTACAGCGTGCGGTCGTCGAAGCGGTCGACGTACGTGAAGCGCTTCATGGCGAGCTTGGTGCCGCGCTGGATGGCAATGGGCGGCGACGAGCCCTTGCCCACGGCGTATCCGGCGACGCCGCGCATGTTGCCGACCACGACGAGCGCGCGGAAGTTGACGATCCGCTCCTGCGTCGTCACCTTCTGCACCTGGTCCACGTGCACGATCTGGCGCAGCAGGCCCATGCGGCCGAGGTTGAGCTCGCCCTCCTCGTCCTCGTCGGCGAACTCCATCTCGTCGCCCTCCTTGTTCATGGCGCGCATGTCGCGCAGGATGCCGGCGTCGGGGGTCAGGTACTGGCCGGGCTGGTCCGGGTCCGCGAGCGTGAGCCCGTCCTTCTTGAACTCGTCCAAGAGGCGGCGGCGCACCTTGCCGCGGTTCTCGGGCGCCACGGCCATGAAGCGGCTCTTCTTGGCGGCCTCGGGCATGATCTGGCGGCGCGGCAGCGAGTCCTTGCGGTCCTTGTCGATGATCTTGTCGGCGCCCTCGTCGAAGTCGTCGTCCGAGAGGCGCCAGTCGTCCTCGGACGAGAAGCAGGCCACCTGCAGCTTGGCGGCGGTCTGGCGGCCCTGCTGGCGCGCCACGGAGGCCGCGCCCGAGCGGACGGCGAAGCGCTGCAGCATCCTAAACACCTAGATGAAGCTGCGCACGGCAAGGAGGGTTAGTCGCGTCAACAGGAGCGACGCCAACATGCGCATCCACGAGCCTTACCAGGAGAAACCCCAACGAATGAGTGGCCGAACCTGCGGCTCCCCTGAGGCCAACGAGTTTGACGGGATTTGCAAGTGACACCATCATAACGACACACCAAGAGGTATGGCACCATCATATCGATACATCACAAGGCGTGGCGCGATCATATCGGTACATCCAAAAGACTGCGTCTGTCCGCACTGGGCGGTTGATCGATCATGGCGACCCCAGGCGACGCCGAGAGCGCGGCGTCCTCGGCGAGATGCGCGCGGGCCGACTGCATGTCGATGCGCGAGGAGCTGGGGCTGCTGCGCGGCGACCTGCTGGAGCTGGAGGGCGAGAGCGAGCAGCTCCACGAGCAGCTGGCGGCGCTGCAGGCGGACGCGAGTGCGCGCGAGCTGCAGACGCAGAAGGCGGCGATGCAGAAGGACGAGGAGGTCGTCCGCCTGAACGAGACGGTGGCGGGGCTCACGGCGCAGCTGCAGGAGGCGCTGGACAAGCTGCAGAGCGACGGCGTCGAGCAGAGCGCTAAAACGTCGCCGGAGAAGCCTAATTCCAGGCCTGTAGAGCAGGAATTTGAGGCGCTAAAGACGCAAAATGAAGCTCTGGAGGCTAAACTCAAGGAGCTGCAGGCACAGCTCGAAAGAGAGGCCACTGCCGGCTTGAAGGCGCAGCGACAAGTAGTGCAGGTGGCGGAGGAGAGCAAGGACAAGCGCAGCGAGCTGTACACGGCGCTGAAGGAGAACGAGGAGCTCCGAGATGAAGCACAGGAGATGCAAGAGGCAGTGAAGGAGATGACGGAGCAGGTCAAGGAGTACCAGGCGTCCATGCAGACGATGCAGGACCAGCTGGACGCGTACCGAGACGCGGTGGATGAGCAGACCCTGGAGATCACGCAGCTGCACGCCAAGGTGGAGCAGCTGGAGCAGGAGAAGGTGAGTGTGGAGGCCAAGTTGATCGAGATGGACGAGCGGGAGAGCGACGTGGACGCGCTGATGAACGATGCCAAGGCCAAGTTTGAGATGGAGAAGGCCGTGCTGCTTGCTGAGCTGGATGAGATGCGGCGCAAGTTGAAGCAGCAGCAAATGCTGCATGAACAACAGCAACAGCAAGTCCAGGACAGTAAGAAGGCGCTGCAAGAGGAAGAAGAGGAAGATACAGTTCGTGGCGGTGCTAGTGCGCCCATGGAAGATATGGAGAAGCAGCTTGAAATGCTGCAAGAATTGCGCATCCGGGACAAGAGCACCATTCTGGAGCTGAATCAGCGCATCCTCCAGCAGCAGAGTGACCTGGAAAGTCTTGCCGAGCATTTAAATGTTGACGCGGTGGTGGAGAGCGCTGTTCAGAGCGCACTGCAGAAGCAGAAATCAAAGCTGGAAGGTTTCGAGCAAGAAAATACATCCCTGAAGCGGCGTCTGAAGGAACAGCGTGAGCTCGTGCAGGACTTGGAGCTTCGACAGGGTATCGTTGAGAAGCAGCTTGTTGAGGCGGAGGAATGGAATGCCAAATACGAACAGCAGGCTGGGTTGGAGGACGTTGTGAAGTATCAGAAGAAATTGCGTGCACAGCTTGAGCAGCAGCAGCAAATGAACATCAAGCTGCGTCAAGAACTCAATGAGCAAGTGGACGCAGCTGGTAAGCTGCATGTGGCGTTCGAGCGCTTGAAGGCCGAAGTGGGCAAACCTGCCACATTCGAGTACGATGATCTTGCGATTGCAGATCACTTAAAGGGTCAGCTAGCGATTAACGAAGCAGTCATGAAGCAGATGGAAACCCAGATTCATGAGCTGGAGGCGGAAAGACTGCGGTTTCTGCAGAAACTAAGAGACCAAGCGCGCCTCACTGGCCACAAGCTCTACGAGCAGCATGGGCTGACTACAGAACAGTGGAGTGCCGTTGAAGAGTTTATTGATCGCGTAAAACTCACACCTGAGGTGGCCAAACGTCTTCTGCAGACTGAATCTGACTTCGTGAGAGCCTGCGATGATATGGAGCAGTCAGCCCGACGAGCAAAGGATCAGCAGGATGTTATCGAGGAACTCGAACGAAAACTTGACATCAGGAGCGAAGAAAACGCGCTACTACTGAAAGACATCGAACAACTCCACAATGAATTAGAGATTGCGCAGTCGAAACCGTTGTCTCCAGCGGTAACTCTGCCTGTTACCAGTCCGGACGATGTCAGAGGTGAACTGCTGCGGGCCCTTGAATCGGCCAAGGCGAAGTCTCAACGGCAAGAAGGAGTAATCTACCACCTGCGAGCTGAAATCGCGTCGTTGCGAAAGGAACGCGAGCAAAAGAGTAACAAGAAGGACGTGACGCTGCCTGATAACTCAGCGAAAAGCGTGGGTGGAACTCCTAATACAGCTGAAGACAAACCTGTGGTCGAGCTTCACGCCCAATCGTACGCGGAAACCCAGACTTCTCCTCGTGTGGCCAAGAAGAAACCATCAGTCCATATTCAAACCCAAGTCGACGATGATGAAGAAGACAGTGATGTTATTTCGCTAT
This sequence comes from Phytophthora pisi, assembly GCA_024679225.1. Taxonomy (NCBI): domain Eukaryota; phylum Oomycota; class Peronosporomycetes; order Peronosporales; family Peronosporaceae; genus Phytophthora; species Phytophthora pisi. Next base: position 7,422 of record JAIKVJ010002423.1, read on the forward strand.
CAGCTTCAGAAGATGAAGATGAAGCGGTTCATATCGTTAAGAAGAACAAAAAGGCCCCCGCAGCACGAACTGAACAACTCGCAACAGAACCAAAGCAATCATCCTCGCCTGTTAGTCCGGATTGCAAACCTGGTGATGTGTGGACTGATCATGCTGATAATATTGCGCTGGTTGTCGCGAAAGCCATCGAAGCGCAGTTTGCCATTCTTCAAGCTCAGAGGGGTTCGTTATTGCCTTCTACGACGCCGGATACTCCAGTTAAAACTATCGTTCGAGACGAAAGTTCTTCTCCAGCTACGGCATCCAATGACAGCAAGACTAGTGGCGATATCAAAGTAGCTGCCCCGGCAAACTCAGCGTCTCCACGCTCGCCACTACCTCGTGCGACAGTCGATAATATCGCTTTTGAGAGCGAGGACGAAATGGTCCAGCAGATTGACTTTCTGCGGGAGTTAAACGTGTGCCTAGACGAGTTAGTGGCAACGGAGGCACGTAATGAAGAACTTCAGCAGCAACTACGTCAGCATGAAGAGGTATTACAGTCTCTGATGGATCAGCACACGATCTTGTACCAGCATTTCTTCCAGATGCATACGCAATACGCCAACGCGGAGATCAAGCTCCGTAACGAACTGGAAGAGAAGGCACAAGAAAACAAGGACTTCAAGATCAAGTGCCAACGGTATGAAGCTGGCTTGCATCTGCTCGGAGTTCAAAATGAACAGAGTGGAACAATGTCAAGTGACGCACTTATCAGTGGGAACGAAGCACAATTGCGATCGGAAGTAATTGAGCTGACCCGAAAGATTGCAGCTTATGAAGTGAACGAAGCGCGACTCAAACGGAAGTACCAGCAGCTTCATAATGAATGGCGCAGCAGTACAGATCACAACAAATTGCTACAGCGCGAGTGGAGTGAGATGGAAAAGACGCTGAAGTATCGGGTTCTGTACCTGGAGTCGTGGAAGCAAGGGGCTGACGAGATGATTGAACGCATGGAGAAAACACTTGAAAAGAGTGTTTTGCGCGAATTTGCCGACAAACAGCAGCGTGCAATGACCGGTGTCCTGAAGAAGTACAACGCACTCAGTGAGACCTATGCAGAGATGCATGCGAGGTATCTAGAGATGTACGATTTGCCAGCACAGCTGAGCCGAACTCAGCACAGCCTCATGGTGTTGCAAGCGGAGAAAAGTGCAAGAAGTGGTGCTGGGAGTAGCGAAGGCGGCGATCCAGCAGTCCTTCAGGATCGTATAGGCCAGCTGGAAAACGAGTTGCGCGTGCAAATCGATCGCGTGAAGGAGCTCGAAGAGTCGAAAGCAAATGGCTTGCTCGTCAGTGATGAGATAGTTCAAACTTCGGTGGTTAACGGAGGCTCTGGAGGCGACAACGAGCTGCGCGATGAGAACACGCTTTTGTACGAGAGAATCAACGAGGTCGAGCAGCTCTATGAAAGCCTCGCGCTGGAGTGCGCTAAGTATAAGGACATTGCCTCGCTAGCAGCATCTCAAGCGAATGTGCTGACGAAGCGAGCTGCTCAAAATCAAGGCAATCGAGAGCAGCAAGAGGAACAGCTGCGCGACTTGATGGCGTCCTCGGAAGATCACGCGATTGTAGGAGAACTTCAACACCAGCTGATGCAGATTAAGACAACTTACCAGCAGTTCCTGGTGCAGTACGACCTAGTAACCGAAGCACAGCAGCAGACACTGTTGAAGAATCAACGACTTGAGCTCGAGATGGAGAAAAAAGCTCAAGAGTTGTCGGCTATTCGCGAAAGAACAAGTGATAGAGCTCAAGTTCTGGAGAACGCAATAGCGCAAGTGAAGGAGCGTGACTGGACGGCGCGGAACACGAAGTGGGAAGCTTTCCGGAAGCGCTTGGATGCCCTGGAGGATGAAATATTAGTCGAGCAGCAGCGCCGTAAGCAGCTGGAGAAAGATTTGGAGGACAAACAAGCACAGCTGCCTTTGCTTGAATTGAAACAGCAACGGGGTAACCAAAGTGAAGTTGGGCGTCTGAAAAGCCGTGTAGACGCCCTTGAAACTCGAGAACGATTGCTCATGGGGCAGCTTGAAGCTGCGATGAAGGCAACAGGGTCCAAGGAGAAGGAAATCCGGCTGCAGACAGAGCTGAGTGAGACAAAGACACTGAATGAAGACCTCATGCGTCAAGTAGAGACTGTTCAAGCTCGCGTCTCGGAATTGCTACGGCTAAATGGTGAACTGGAATCTGAGAAACGTGAGCTTCGTTGCAAGTACGAAGATCTGGAGCTGGACTTGCAGTACGCTCGGTCCGGGCTCACAGGCGGAGAAAAGAGAGTGTCCGATAACCAGCGAGAATCGGAGCGCGGAAGCCATTCCCCGTTGATGCGGCAGAAGGTCGGATTGTATGAAAAGGATCAGGCGGAGTTGCAGCAGGCCGCTCAGGCGACTATCGCAAGCCTGAAGCAACTCGTCGAGGAGAAGAATACGCTGATCAACGAATATCAGCGAAAGCTTGCGGTTGTACGAGCGTCGAGTGCCCAGGACAAGGCGCAGGATCGACTGGAAACTACCCAACTGAACAAAAAGCTCTATGAAGAGAACCAACGCATGATTGGACAGCTGAAGGAGGCCATGAGTACTATCAGCAGTATGGAGAGATCGGGCAAGAGTAAGCAGGCTCTGCAAGCTGCACAAGAGCGGCATGATCATGTGCTGCAGGAGTGGAAGCAAGCCGAGGTGGCATTGGAGGGTGCTAAGCAGTCTATTCGCGAGCTTCAGATGGAGCGAGAAGTGCTGCGGAACGAGAGGGACCTCGCTGAGGCTCGTGCGGGCGAGGCGCTCGAAGAGATCGTGCTGCTGAAAGAAAAGGTCGTAGAGTGCGAGAAGCACAGCCAGAAGTTGGAGCACCAGCTCACTTTCGTCAAGCGTGATATCGCGAAGAAGGAGGAGAAACTGAAGCTGTTGCGTGACGCAATCATTAAGCTGAAGGAAGAGTTCCTCAAGGCTGAAGATCGCCACGCAATCGAGATTGCCAAGGCTCAGCATGCGATGAATCAAGATTTCAGTGCCCGGAAGCGGAAAGAGAAGGAGCGGCGCGAGGAGGAAGAAGACGAGTGGCGTGAGGAGAAGACGCGACTGCAGAGCCAGGTGCAAGTGCTTCAGGAAAAGCTGGCTTTACTGAAGAAAAAGCATGACCAGCAGCAGCGCCGCAAGAAGAAACTTGAAAGCGAGGAGAAGGAAGAGAAAGAGAGTACTTCGGAGGCTGATCTCCACATTTTGAAGGAGGAAGTCGAGCGTTTGAAGCGTCTGCTGAAGGACAAGGTGGTGAGTGAAGCGCGAGCTGTGGAAGAGCTGGAGAAGAAGATCAAGCTTCTGCAGGCCCAGAATCTTGCGTTGCGCGAGGCAGCCACTCACGCAGCACCGGCGCCACTAACTGCAGCTGATGAGAAGACCACACGCGAGAAACTGGACGGGGAACGGAAGCTTCAGCGTCGTGTGGACATACTGATGCTGCGCCTCAAAGAGAAGCAGGCGGATGTGAGCAGTAAAGACAGCGAGCTCGAGCGTTGCAACGAGCGGATATCGAAGCTGGAGTCGGAGTTGCAGTCGCAGCAGGCGAGATTCGAGAAGGAGCGTTTAACGCAGACAAGTGCTGTGCCTACTGTTGCAGCTATGTCAATCAAGCAACAACTCGAGGAGCTAGAGCGTCAAAACGCCTTCCTTCAGGAGACACTGGCGCTGAAACGCAAGGAATGGGAGGAGTCTTTCACAACGCAGATGGAGAAATACGAGGTTCAGTTGCAGCGCCTTCGTCGGCGACTTGTACAGCACGGAATATCCTCACACGACGATGACAGTGATGATGACGACACTGGTGAAACAAAAGGACAAGGGCCTAACTCACGGCTGCAACGCGAAGAGCAGCGTTTCCTTGTGGGTCAGGAAGTTCGAGAGGAGCTCCTTGCTCTTGGTGACGAGCTGCGTAGTAAGGAACAGGAGATGGTGGCAAAAGACACGAAGCTGCTCGAACTTGAGCTGGAGGTCGAAAGTCTGCGTCTTGAATACAAGCGGCTTCAGCGCAAGAATCAACACAGTGGTGGGTCTACGGGTAACGACGACACACCGAAACAGCGTCGCGCTGGGAAAGGTGGCCGGGGGTCTTCATGGGCGACACAAGAGCGCCTGGAGCTCGAGGAGGTGATCGAGAACATGAAGAAAGTGATCGAAAAGTTGCGTGCAGAGAACGAAAAGCTCAAGAAGGCAGCGGCAAAGCAGGCTCTTGTGTCTCCCGAGCGAGTGGATGCAATGCGACGCAAGCTGAAAGAGCAGAAGGAAGCACGAGAGCGGCTCGAGGCTCAGCTGGAGAAGTTGCAGCATGAAAACGGTGAGCTGAAGAAGGACAAGTTGAAGCTGCAGCAAAAGCTTCGTGCCAAAACCGCTTCATCGAGCTCTACCAAGAACGAAAGCAACGCCCTCGAGCTTCAGATTCAAGAGAAGGATCGGCAATTGCTCAAGAGTGAGCAAGAGCTCGCCGAACTGCGGCATCAGGTGCTGCAACTTGAGCTGCAGCTTGAACGTAGCGCCAATGACGCCAACGATGAAGAGGATGAGCAGATCAAGCATGAGCAAGAAGAACGCATCAAAGACCTGCAAGCGCAAGTGCTGGAACTGGAAGACGAAAACACGAAGCTAACCAATGAATTAGCGGCGTTTGACGAAGACTTCTTCGAGGAAATCGAAGACCTCAAGTACAAATACGCGCAGGCTGTTCGCGATAAGCGCCAGCTGGAGAAACTCCTTGCTGGAGGCGCGTCGCCCGCGTCCACGTCTTCACGCCGCAGTAAGAGAAGCTAGGGGTTGAATCTAGTAGTCATCGCCGCGAGACACAACTTCCTTGCACGTGGGGCGCAGGATGATGGTGTGCTCGTACTGTGCGGTGTAGCTGCCCTTCACATCAACAAGAGGCGGGTACGCCGTGACGATGCCCGTGTCCACCAGGTTCTTGAGAGCCATGAGGTACTTCTCCTGCTTGGCGCCCTTAGGGTTAATGGTGGCCGAGCCACCGTCCTCGCGCTCGATCCATCGGCGGCACCACGGCAGCGTGCCGAACGTGCGCGTGATGTGACCGAGCAGCTTCTTGGCGCGCGGCAGACGCAGCGGCACGTGCGGAGCGTCGAACGCCTTGGCGTAGTGCGAGCACTCGCCGTCCTCGACCACGTAACCGCGACCGGTGGTGTTGAACGTCTCAATGGCGAAGATTTCACCCTCCTCCATCTTGGTCTGGTCCTCCGTCTTGACGATGGGGACGCTCTTGCCGGCGTGGATCTGGTAGGGGCCAATGGAGTGGCCGTTCAGGTTGCGGATGGACTTGACGGGGTACGTCTTGCCGTCAATAGTCACCTCGAACGACTCCATAACCTCCTGGATCTCGCCACCGATTTCACCCAGACGGGCATCAATACCCGCGCAGGCAATACCAGCGTTGGTCGCAGCCTTGGCCGCCTCGAGCAGCGGGTCGAACTGGGGGTCGAACGCAACGGTCCAGGCACTGTCGATGATGCGTCCGTTGATCTGCGTACCGAAGTCCACCTTCATCACGTCGCCGTACGACAGCACCGTGTCGTCGCCCGAGTTGGGCGTGTAGTGCGCCGCGACGTGGTTCAGCGAGCAGCCCGTCGGGAAACCAATGCCGCGCTGCAACACAGAAACACAATAAAATAACAGCGTCAATGCACAGCAATGGCAAGGGGGAGATAAATAGATGACTTTCAACGTACCGCAAAGCCGGCCTCGACCACGAGCTCGCGGTTCTTGTTCTCGAGCTGCGTGCACATGTCGATGAGCTTGACGCCGGGCTTCATGATGCTCTGCGCGAACTTGCGCACGTGGCGGTGCACCTCGGCGGCGTGGCGCACCGTCTCGTACAGGTCCTCCTGGGCGCGGTCCAGCGCGCGCTTCTCCTCGCTCGTGGTGCGGAACGTGTTGAAGTCGCCCGGGTGCTCCTGGATCTCGCCCACGGGGAAGTGGCCGTCCGGGAAGAGCTTCTCGATGGGGATCGTGGGCGGATTCGTCTGGCCCACGCCCACGTAGCTGTCCGTGAAGCCCGAGACGCCGCGGAACGGCGCCGGCTTGGAGCCCGCGCCCGCGGCGGCCTTGCTCTTCTTCTTGTTCTTCTTCTTCTTCTTCTTGCTCTTGCTGCTGCCGCCCTCGCCCTCGTTGGCCGCGACCTCGCCGCTGTGCTCGGCGTCCGACATCTTGACGTCCTCCTCCACCTCGGCGGGGGCCGCTTGGGCCGCTTCCTGCTCTTCCAGCTTCGCCATCGTCTTGCTCTCGACTTGCGCCTTGGACGGACTCTTGGATAGTGAGGTGGTGATGGGTGCACGAACGACTGGTTACGGTTTATCCAGCGTAACCTGTAGTAACCGGGGTACACGCGTGTTTTTATGCCCTCCGATTTGAGGTCCTACGTACGACCTCATAAAACTTAGTGCCAAGGCCAGTAAAACCATGCACAAACGAGAGCTATGCATAGGCTGGGATAGCTAAAGAACTTAGTGTGAGCATCTTGCGCCGTCACTATCGCTATCGCCAAAGCAGCAATTCAACGAGAAACAAAGTCGCGCGCGTTGCACGAAGAAGCTCTGAAATCTACGACTTACCTGTTACCTACAGTATCTGTGGTATGTAAATTTGCGTTCCCATTGCAACGCATCTCCTGCTATGTTGACTTAGAGCCTTTCAGGATTTATTTTTTAAAAAAAATATTTATGAGCTTTTCGCCCGTCGACCATTATCATCTTTTGCGGACGCAAACTTTGGTTTCTTTATTCCTTTACCTCAGCAACGTTGTGCTAAATGCACTTGGGGTTAAAGAGGTGACGGGTCGTTTGGGCCGTACTTGGTGCGTGTGTTCGGCTAGAGGTGCAGCACTGAAAACACGCGTTGTACTTCCTTACCTGTCAAGTAATGCATGTAGTTGAATTTGCACCACTGACGGCCTCGCGGTGACAACCTGACACCGCTGATCACCGATGTGAGGACTGGTACGCAGTAAGCTCTCACTTTCGAGATATCTTCCATCCATCTCGAGCTTGTGAGATGGAGAGCATAGGCGATAACCAGTTAGCTTCAGCTACCGGGGCCAGTTTTCCGGCTTCAGTATTACCGGCTTCAGCTACCGAGGTGCCGCCTAATTTATCCCAGAACAAAAACTGAATATAAATTGAGCGAATTCCTTGCAAAGGTAGGCCGACAAGTGAGCGCGTTCAGTACCGCTATACCTGTAGCGCATGTACGTAGCTCCACGCTTAGCACGGTGACCTGGTTGCGGTGATGCCTGAGTCTCCGCCTGTACGAGTGCGGCCAAACTATGCATTTGCCACAGATGCTTTCAGGCGCTCTGGCCTGATCTAGTCCTACGAAGGCCCGAATGGCCAGCTTAACGTGGCCATTCGGTCCTTATTTCCAAAAAGGTACCCTTTAGATGAAGACGGAGCTCCTATTACACGTAATCCGATGCAAGGCCAACAGCAAATCCTAGGTCTAGCCCTACCCTCTCTTCTTAAGACCAAGGTACAATAGCTAAGTTTTGGCTAGTCGGACAGACTGACGTTAGTTGTAGCGACCCTTCCTGCACAAGCTGAAGTTGAAGTCTGTGTTGGTATCGTACTTGTATCTAGGCTGGTCGTATAGTACACTAGGCTACAGGCGTGATCCAGTTCAGTGTGTGCTTCTCATCGCTCGCTGCATACCAAGTGCACGACAACGCGTGTGTTGTTGTGTCCAAGTGCCAGCGGAGGATCAGCACGTTGAATGTCCGTAGGAGCTGTCGCGGCAGTAAGCGCGCTGCCACCAGTAGAAGCACAGAGGAGGCTTGGTAGATATGCTCGCCATAGAAGACGTAACCCGTCAGCAGCAGAGCCTCCACGGTTGAGCAGTGCTTCCCGTTATAAGTCACGTAGGCGATGTCATCGCAATCGTAGAATAGTTTTATGAAGGGCATACCAAGGCAATTCAGCTCGAAGGAGTGAGCTTGGTCTCAGAGCTCGTACTTACTTGCTGCTGGCCGTAAGGAACGCACCGATTGACTTTTGTTTCGGCAAACAACCGAACTCTCCGGCTCGGATCAGCCACGAAGAAACTCCCAATTGAGCCGCGAGACGAGAGCACGACTTTCTTGATCTTGGGGCTCATCTTCTTTACAACCAGCGAAGTTGTCACTGCTAGAAGACCCAGAATGGCCGAGAGAATAGTGATTATCGTCGGAGTGTTCACAGTAAAAATGATGCAGGCTTCGTTGAGGCCGCAGTGTTTCGCCCCAAGTGCTGACGTCTTCCATAAAATCTGTGCATTTTGGGAAATGATAGAAATCAATGGTGTCCGCTGCACCACTCGCAGAGTAGTCACGGTACACCGTGATGCCGACTTGAGTGGCCTCCCAAATCAGTCGAAAGTGTCGATCCAGCTGCTGATCTCCCGACCGTGACTTTGCCAAGTTGATCAATGAGTACGAGAAGGCGTAAAAGCAGCACGTGAGATTCGCGAGTGATTCGGTCGTCAATGTTCCGGTGGAAAATCCGGGCAAGTACAAGTCCGAGTTGTAGATGAGATGGTAGGAAATTTGGGCGAGGTACACCACCTGAGTAGCGCCGTTCTGGCAGCGATACGCCCAGATTTGAGTGAGCAGCACCGACCTCTTGTGCGACATCACTTCGTACAGACTAACTACCCCCATGATGAAAATCTGCATCACGACCAGGCCAGGTAGCACACTGATACCAACTTTGTCAGCATAACGACTCCGAAACGTGTTCATGCACATGGTGACGCGGTTTGGTGCGGTGATCTCACTTCTCCATTCCCACTGCGAGTTGTGGTAGTTGTGGATGCACACGTCACTTGTGCTGCATAGCGGTATATCGTCGGGGGATAGGACCATTAGACCATAAGAACCCCAGTGGTTCGAGATCTCGCAAGTATCTTCAATGTACACGCCTGTAGCATTCACCTCGTGCACTCGACAGGCTCCGTAGTACGCGTGTAGCAGAGGCTCCAGGACGGTGTCAACTTTGTATGTCGTCTCCTCGCCGGCTTTGACCACACGCGAGATCGGAGTCATAGTGCTGTTGAAGCTGTACGGAAACAAAGTGAGCGCCTCGGGAACGTCCGCAGCCATCCATAGCAAGAGCCAGCTTCGAGCCGAGAAGACTCTCATCCGTGGGGACGTCTGGGCGACATTCAGCCACATCGTGGGCGATTATGATGGCCACAGCGGGGATTTTGCCGAACTCGGTGCTGTTTGAAGTGATCGGGAATAGAAACAGTCGAGAAATCGCTATGATACTCCATGTAGTGACGCAGTTCTTAGCTCGTTCAATGCCCAGTTCAAGTTCTCTCTTTGTCTGTTGCGGGATACTGAGATTGAGAGTGGTGACTGATCTGCCTGGGTACCAGTGTACCAGCAGAGGTGTCAAGCGCTGATCTGCCTGGGTACCAGTGTACCAGCAGAGGTGTCAAGCGCCGACCACGTATACACCGTATACACCGGTACTCCGAGATGTCAACCCCGTATACAGACTCGTATAGCCGGTGGCAGGTCCAGAGGCTGCCACGCGTTCGTTTTAGATCGTAGATCGACAGAGGCAGCTCGGAGTCCCCAATACACTCAGATTGGTTTTTGCTCAGTAGCGAGCGCGATCCTGTACGAGATAGATCAACGACGTCCACGACTTGCTGCGGTGTCCCGGTCAAGCCGTTCATCGCGGACCCCCACTCGTTGACGCTACTCAGGCATAACGCGTCGCTGGCGTCCAGAGACGCCCCCAATGCGAGCGCCTCAGGACTGAGAGAACTGAAATTGTACAGCGACTCCGTCGGGGGCATACCGGTGAACGCTGTGAATGGAGGTCCACTCGTGAGAGCCACTCTGTTGTACATCGCATACGTCAATAACACGATCTTGCATGTACCCAGACAATCTGTACAGCCGCCAGCCATGGACAAATCTTTCTCGGTGAAAGCGAAGATGCTGTTGTCGGTCGGGCGCGAGGTAGTTAGTGGCGGCGAACAGCAACAGCAGCACAATCGGGCCTACAATGATGCGCCTGGAAACTGCTAGATAAGCGCCCAAGACAGACGGGTACTTCTCCACCTGTGACTCTTCCTACGGAGTCTCTCGTGTTCGCAGTAACTCGTCATCCAATTCTCCGAGCCATCTTGGTACAGTTCAGGCGTAGACGCTCCTCTCCGCGACCTGCAAAGACTTGAGGCTATATCCGGGATTGAGCTCATCGACTTTCAAGTTCGTCGGCGTTTGTTTACGAGTGAGTGAACAGCGATTTGCCATCCAGCACTTTCTAAGAATGACTAAGTGAGGTGAGAAGCGCACAGGTCCTCAATCATGCGCTTGATCGTTTCAACGGCTGCATGGGACGTTACAACGCCTGCTGCGAAAATATTCCATCTCACGCCTTGAACAAACCAAACCGACAAAAGTGCAAACGGGTCGTCCTTATTTACGAGTACATTTCACTGACTTTCGAGTAAAAAGTAATATACTCGTACTTTCGAGTACATATATTGTGCCTTGCATGCTTTCTGTCTAAACAACGACGTTGTTTTAGTAAATCACGGTGATCAGTCCATCATTGAGTTAGGAGGCTAACTCGTCGATTTCAGATAGAATAAGGGTAACTGAACCATTTTTCGGCTTCCGGCCACGTTAACCATACAAATCCTGTTTCATACAGAAATCAGGGAACACAAAGCTGCATTGCTAGATTGAGGATTAGACCTGTGGGGCTGGCGTGAATGCGAAATTATATCTAGAGCTAGCTCTGCATCGAAGTATGAGTAGCGTCGGACAAGAATCGAGGCCGATAGCGCGAGCTGAAGTGGCTCCATAGTAAAGTGCACGGGATAAGTTGACCAGGAGCATGCACTTGGAGCACATATGCAAATCGTATGTTTTCTCAATACTAAACTTAAGTCAAGCCCGATGGTGTCATGGAGGCGCCTGAAATAGTTAGCTACAGCTCAGCACCAAAAGCATTGTTTTGGTATCCAAAGCTTTGTATAGATTTCCAAGACGTCACTCGTGGTTGTAGTCCTGCCCGTTATTTTCCTAAGAATGTTTATTCGCCGAAATTAGTTGCCAAAGTTTGCTTTTGCGGATTATGGGTCATCTGATTCAGTGTGATTTGCTCTTTGTATCGACAGGTGGCCGAAAAAAGGGAGGCGATTGAAAATAATCTCAATCGAAGCATAATGTTCGCTCGTCGATCTTGATCACATGCCTCGCTCCACAAAAGCTATAAGTTGTACACGAGGTAGAGGAGATTCTACTCTTTACAATGGCCGAAATTGACGCAGCCGTTAGAAAAAAACTTATATTAAAATTAGGTGGCCGAAAACCGGTCGCATTACCCTTAGCTGCTAAGACAACGAGTTAACGTTGAGTTATGCTCA
>JAIKVJ010002424.1:0-18614 GCA_024679225.1 Phytophthora pisi
GTGAGGGATCCTCTTAGGATGACAACGGACAGCGCGCACCTACAGTTGTAGCTCCTACTTCGCATATGGAGGCCAGTAAGCACGATTGCGGTCGGAATTCAGAATGATGGTCAGATAGTCATAATTAGTAGTCATATTTGTAGTCATATTAGTACCACCGATGCCTCACTACTAATAGATATAGCATTCTACTATTGCCAGAATTTGGATAGTAGTAGTAGTATGACTACTAGCCAATGTTCCCACTACTACCAAACCCTGCTCACGATAAAGCACAGACCGACCTACTGCCTGAACGTTTTTGCGGCCGCTGGCTAATGGAGAGTAGGATCCACTGTTCTGCTTCACGGTGTAATGTTTGCTAATAGCTGAGAGCACACGTGTAGTGGATGCAGCGCAGCATAGTGTTCATCAGCAGTCTGGAACGTTCTAATTATAATGTTTAGGACCGCCCAAATTCTGAAACGACAGTTCGAAACTGCTGAAACCGAACTGGTGTTTAGTTTTGAGGCTTTTTAACCGTACACTTATTTTCAGTGCATTTTACCCAATCGCAAGCGGGTTCAATACCGTCCAGTCGTTCGCGGGAAGTGGCCGCCGACGCTAGCTCCGCCTTGATCACTTCTCCATTCGACTTGACTTGAAAACGACAATCTCCAGCGACAGTGACGTCTCGCTGCACCACCGTGTGTATGGTCCCGATTGATCAGTTGCCCCATTTGCCACTCACGTCGCTCCTCCGTGCGTCGCCTGGGTCTTCCGTACATTGTACACGGAGGCATAGAGCAGGCCCCTCTTGTGGATGTTGGGTCCATCAGCCCGACGTGATAGTCCCTTGGGACGGCCAGAAGCGCTGGGCACTTTGGGAGGCGCCGACTCGCGCTTTGCGGTCTAACGCCTCCAGAAGAATCAGCATTTCGACATCCCCAAACTTTGTCCATGTATTGCGTGTCTTGTTCCCTGGTGGAAGCGCGAGGAGGAATTGATTTACGATGATTCAGTCGAAAGTGATGACTAACTATTATCATCTCTCCTACTCAATCTGAGCGCCCCCTACTATTGCTGCATTGCCAGCATGTCAAGAGTTTCCTATCCATTGAGCCCCGATGATATACAGTTATTAGCTCTAACCGAATCCACTTACTATCGGATCAATGTGTAGAGATCTTATTTAGCTGAGGGACTCATTACCATCACCAAACCTAGAGCTACGTTTTGGTGGTGCTTATCATAGCAACTCAGTCATCGTCTGTACGCATCAGTTGGTCCCGTTACCAATTCAGAAAATGCCTACTGCCCTGGAGAGAGCTAATACCTCGACTGCATGCCGGGCCCGAGTAGCATTGATGACGTTGAGCACTCTGGCCAGCGTGTGGCACGCTCATATACTCCCAGAAGTGGGCTTGGTCGTTGGGTAAGCTACCCCAGCAATCACCAGCCAGCTGCAGCCTTGAAGTAGAGACAGCTACGACACCCGACAGTTTGAAGCATAACGCCCTGCATCCGACATCTTGTGCTGCCGCTGCCAATGCCATCCCATTCCGCGCCTGGCTGGATCATGCGCTTTGCAGATGGGGGCTCCAGACGCTGCCACGCAGCAGCGGCACAGATGTATCCAAATGACCGCGCGTTCTTATCCGGCGCTGATTGGCCGAAAGGGACGCGGACGACCCGACGACCGGAAATCTTCCAGTAACTTGCCAACGCGGCGCGTTGCCATTATCTTTTGCGGCAAGGCGGGGGGTCGAGTGCTCAGTACCTCGTACCAAAGGTGAACCAGCGCAGAGCAGAGCAGCAGCCATGATGGACCGCAACAGCAAGGAAAAGTCCCCCGGCGCGTACGTGGCCTTCCCCTCTCCGCTCCTGCACCCCTCTGCTTGCAGCATCTTACCCTCCTCGGTGCTGTGTATGGCTGCGTTACAGCGCGTTCCTGACCCAGCACAAGAGCAACATCGCGCTGTGGTTGGGCTTCGTGGTGGTCGTGTTCTTCTGCTACCACTTGTTCAGCGATGGCGACTTCTCCTTCCTCATGGTACTCCCCTTCTCTTGCTTGTGCCGCCAATGTATCAGCCAGACTAATCCTCCGTTGGATACGTTGGCTGTAACTGCTTTCTCCCTCCTTCTCCTCCTCTAGACCATGGGCGCGTTCGTGCGTGCCTTCGGCTTCGCCTTCCTGATCTTCAAGGCCTTCTCGCAGCGCTCGGTGGCCGGTCTGTCGCTTAAGACGCTGGAGCTGTACGCGTTCGTGTTCCTCTTCCGTCTGAGCTCCATCCTGCGCTACCAGGGCTACCTGCCCTACGACCGCAGCGGCGACTGGCTCTACACGTTCCTGGAGATCGTGGCGCTCACGCTCTGCTGCGGCGTCATCTACCTGGTCACCATGCGCTTCAACGCGACCTACGAGCTGCGCTACGACACGTTCGGATGGCTGCACCTGCCCACGGAGCTCGGCGGCCTTTACATTCTGCTGCCCTGCATCTTCTTCGGCATGGTGAGTAGGATTCCTGCGCTACTGAAGGGAGTTATGAAAGTCTAACCGCAAGCTTTCGCTGCCTTTTAGCTGATCCACCCGAACCTGAACCGCAACTGGACCTCGGACGTTGCCTGGACCATTGCGCTGTACATTGAGGCCATTGCTATCCTGCCTCAGCTGTTCATGTTCCAGAAGCGCGTAAGTATTCGTCTGGTTTGGGCTCATGTGCTGGGAGTGGTGCAGCTTCTTACGCTAAAATGCTTCGGTTGCTGTACCAATAACAGGGCGGCGGCGCTGTGGAGTCGTGCATCTCGCACTTCGTGTACGCGCTTGCGTTCGGCAGCTTCCTGCACCTGGTGTTCTGGTTCTCGTCGTACCACGAGCTCGGAGAGAAGGACGCTGGCCAGCACGTGGGCTACACGGTGATCTTTGTGCAGATTGGCCACATGCTGATGATGGCGGATTTCCTCTACTACTACTTCAAGAGGTACGCTGGCCATCGGATGCCGTATCCTATGGGTAATGTGGTTGCTAACTGTAGCTTGCGCTGTTTCCCCTTGCAGCATGAAAGAAGGAGGCCCGATGATGCTGCCCACGCACGGCGCCTACCAGGCGTAGACGGTTCTAGGTTGCATCAAATACGGACACTTGAAGGTGTGCGAGGATATAGCGTGCTGACTGATCCTGCGAGGCAAAAGGCGGCGCAGGAATGATAATCCAGAGAAAAACAACGAGCACGGTTGAAAATGTGAAAGCCGCTTCGTGTTGTTGCTTTCTGTGGTTGAAGACACCTATCGCACTTGCGGTGAAAGGCTTCTAAGAGGTGACACGTGGATAAGGCTGCATCGCATGACGAACACCAAAGGCGGCGACGTAATCGAAGCCAGCCGGTGTCGAAGCAAAAGGTTTGTTCGTAAAAGCGCCCCAACTCGTGTCAAGAGACTGATGTCTTTCCATCAACGTTTTGATTCGCATTGCCGCGTCACTTACCGATAGAGAGCAGCCAGCAGGTTGTCAAGCTTTTCGCTTCATGAGGTGGTAAACTTGAACCGATCAGACCTGGTAAGAAAGATAAGAAGGCCCAGCGCATGTAAAACTTCGTTCGATTCATGAGATGTGTGCATTCTAGCGGGTGTGAAGGCTAGAAACCCCTTTAATCATGGTACATCCAATTGTATGGAGAAAGCAGGAGAGCGCCGAGATTACGATGCGCGTCCAATTGAGAGCGACAAGGAGGCTCCATCCCTCCCTTTGCTGCTGTATGGAGCGCCGACTTCTTCACTCGAAGCCGCTCTTTAGTCCCTCTCGTCTCCCTCCAAGCAAATAATCATCATCATAGTCGATAACAGCGTCGCTTGCTACCAACCGGTCCGCCGTGGTGCTTGCCCACGACAGATCATTCTGCGCAACCTCGCGGACGGTGATGCAGGTACTGCAGACCTTCATCATCTCATGCCGCCCTTTGCTTGTAGGCTTCACGGCCATGTCCGTAAAGGGTAGATGGCGCTTGTACTTGGAGCACGGGCCGCAGCAGATACGACCGCATAGTCGGCAGTGGTGACGCCGCACGAGGAGCCCGAACTTGCGCGAGCACACCATACAGGAGCGCTGGGTCTCGTAGGGTACCCACTCTGGCGGGTGCACGATGAACTTGGCTAGCCATGCGAGCTGCGGCGGCGACAGGATATCCAGAACCATCACGCCTTGGTTATTGCGGATCGTCATGCCGGCTTGTTCTCTTACAAGCGCCGCGGCGACCTTCCACAGTCCCTGGGACACAGCAATGTGCAGCACCGTGTTACCCGCAGCGTCGACGGTGTTGGGGTCGCTGCCGTTCTTCATGAGGAGCTTGACGATCTCCGGGTCGTCGCTCTGCGCCGTGAGGACGTGCGCGATGATCGGGAAGACGTCGCGCTTGCTCTTGATGGTCGGGTCGGCGCCTCGCAGCAGCAGCAGCGCGACCACATCCGACGCGGAGGGCGCGCTGCAGGTGGCGGCAAAGTGCAGCGGCGTGTTGCCATTGCGATCTGGCAGGTTGACGAGCTCGCGGAACTCCGGGGCGGCCAGCAGGCGCACGGCCTCCAGGTTGCCGTACTTGGCGGCGATGTGCAGCGCGATCTGCTGCTGCTTGTAGGACTTGAGGGAGGCCAGGTCGATGGCCTTGCCGTCGTACATGGCCAGCAGCGAGGTCACGACGGCCTCGTCGCCGCGCTTGGCGGCGCGGTGCAGCGCCGTGTAGCCCGAGGCGTCGGGCTTGTACGGGTGGTAGCCCATCTTCTTCCACTTGTTGGCCGTGACCATGCTGAAGCGCATCGACTCGCTCTCGCGGATGGTGTTCATGCCGCTGAGCGCCTGCGAGACCTTGGTGGACACGCGCTCGCTGGTCCAGACGTGCAGCTTCTGCAGCGCCACGGGGATCTCGTAGTCCGAGTCCATGGTGGACGTGGACGAGAAGGACGACTCCTCCTCCTCGCTGGGCGGGACGCGGCGGAACGCCATCGTAGACGACGACGCTGCAGGTGCTGCTGCTGCTGGTGCTGGTGCTGGTGTCGGTGCCGCTGCTGCGCCGATAAGAGTCTCCGGGCCGCGGCCAGAGAGATGGAGTTCTGGCCGGATTGGGGCTATGCCAACCAGCGTTCGACAATCCCGTCAAACTGGATAAATAAAGTCAGAAACCTCAGACATCGTAACTGTGTCAGCATGATAAGAAAATACAGTGCATCGTTATAAACAAGCATGTTGTATGGGTAAGTACTGAAGTCTTTGAACACGACAGAGCAGTAGGGCATAAGGGATCAGGTATGAGAGATAGCTCTATGCCGTGTACACACACTTCAACGCAACGATGCCAGTCGCAGCATTTGAGCCCGCTCGACGTACAGTAGCGGAGACTTGCGCGCTCCCGCCTTGCATCCGCACGCCTGGCGCAGTCAGCGTCGTAAAAGCCGAGCCAAGGCGGACCGAGCCATACGAAGCTGACGGCCTCGGTCTCTACTTTCGGTGGCGCTCGCCATGTGTTTGCTGCTTGGTGGCGGCAGATACGCTCGCAGCAAGTGCATGCACAGTAGGAACTCGTTCGTGCAAACTGCGGCGTCACTGGCGTCGGGCCTCGACGGTCGAGGCGAGTGACTAAATCCCGTCCAACACGCGCTGGCCGCCGCAGACCGACTGTTGCTGTTGCTCCGCGCCTTGCTGGCACCGACCTCGAACATGCCAACGAGGTACGTGGCGGTCGGTTCATCATGAACCGGAGCTCCGTCGTGCAACGAACGAGCAACTACCGTAAAACGCACGATGTGTTGGATAGGATGGAGAGAGAACTGCATGATACTACCGGAGAGCTCGGCGCTCTTACTTATTTACTTGCTGGCAGCAAGTTACTGCTGCCGCAGACTGCAACCTTTAGCAAAGATACCATAAATCGGGGAAGATTTGCCCGCAGGCGTCCATGTCTTCGTCGTCGTTGAGGCTGGTGCTTGACCGAGTGAGCACACGGGAAGCCGCGGCGGCCGAAGCATTCTTGACTACCAGACGGTGAAGCACGTAGTGGATCTCGACGCTCGACTCGGAGCCGTCCGCCGTCGTCAAGGCGCTGTGTCGGTAGATGGGGCCCGCTGCCTGCGCGGCGAACGCGGCGTCCAGGTCCACCGCCACTTGGCCAAGCTGGTGCTTTCTGCCCAAGCCGACGTTGACCACCTCGATGGTCACGTGGTGGTACTGCGCGTCGTTCTCCCGCCTCTCAAAGACAAACTTCTCGTCGAACACGAACTCGTTGTCGCTGCGCTCGGGCTGCGCGGACACCTTGGTCGTCGTGCCGCTGCGCACCGTGCAGGCCACGCGGTGCGGCAACTGCAACTGGCCCTGCGACCACTTGGCGGAGCCCCAGATCGACGACTTGTGCAGTCTGCCGGGCCCGATGCAGCTCACGCGGTCGTTCTCTGCGGCGTCGTCGGTGGCCGAATCGGTGACCTTCTGGATGGCCACCACGATGATCTCGCAGATCTCGCCGCGCGCGGCGTCTTCGTCCTGTTCATCGGCCGCCATGCTCGCCTCGGTCGGGTCGTCGACCCCCGTGGGGCTGCTCTGGAAGCCCCACAGCTTCCTGTGCGGCGACGGGAACGCCTTGGCGAAAAAGCTCTTGGTCATGGACGCCAACTGGCCGCGCGCGCTCAGCGTCGGGAGCAGCGGCGTCTTCTTGATCAGCGCTAGCGGCAGCGCCGACGGGTCTGCTTGCTGGGCGGCGGATGCGTTGTGGGTGTTCCTGATCTGCAGCAGCGCCATGGCGTGTAGATAATAGATAGCTGTAGTGTTGAAGTGACAGAGGGCAAGCGACCGCTGTTGCACTCGAGCGCTTTTCGCAGACTGCTCCGGAGGCACGACATCAGCTCGCGTCGGTACTTGGTCGAACGGTTAGCGATTGTGGATTGTCGCCATCTCCGGAGCTGGCGTGCGCGAGCTTGCTATCAGTGCTGACCACATCTCGGCCGGCGTTCGCCTTCTCGGCCAACAACGCCGCCTTCAGCGATGGATCCGGGGCAAGCACACCCCAGATTCAGCGCTGAGCCCAGTCCTTTGCAATTGACTGCAAGGAAGCCGAGCCAGGAAGTTCTGAACCAGGAATTGGGCGCAGCCGCATCGCGCGAATGCAGTTTTAGTTGGCGCCGTCGCTGCTTGGTCATCTCGAAGCCACACGCGCTCGAGGTGTCGAGCCTTTATGTGGTGTCAAAGGCGTCAAGAGATGATGGCATCCACATCAGCAAGGCACCATGCACGCGCTGATGCAAAGCACCACCGCTAACTCCACTCTTCTTGAGCAGGGGCTCCGCTGCAAGCTACATGAAGTGCTGCAGCACCAGCACTTGCTAGTCAAGTCAATGCGCTGGTCGAAACCGCAATGAAACAGGAGCAGCATTAGCAACAAAAATCCTCGACCGTTATCAGCGCTCGAGTCGACGACGCGCAACTATCGCAACACGCAGAAGGAAAGGAAGGGCTCCGTTTGCCGACTTGTCGAGCGCAGCGAGATCGATCGACTGCCGGCGCAGGCGCTTCAACCGCACAAAGCTTCCGACTCGGCGCATCTGACGCGTTCGTACAGCAAAAAATTGGTGCTCGCGGCAACGGAACGACGACAAGCACGACAAGGGTGAGCTACTCGGTAGCGTCGGTCCCCCATGTCGAAGTCGCGGCGACTAGCAAAAGTCTTCCACTAAGTATCGCATTGGTTAAGTACGCAAGCATACTCGCACCTCGTTTAAGTACCCAAGTTCAACTGATCCCCCAACGCTGTAGTTCCCTCGCCCGAAGCTCGCGATGGAGTCGCTGTTCGTGCGCTCGCTGGCGCTGGGGGCGGCGGCGCAGGACGCGCAGACGCTGGCCAGCGCGTCGCGCACCACGGCGGACGCGACCTTCGCCGTGGCCAGCGGCCGCGAGGGCGTCATCCGCGTGTACGCGGCGTCGTGCTCGGCGCTGCTGCACGAGTTCGCGGCCATCCACAGCCGCGTGTACACGCTGCACTACACGAGCTTCTCGGACAGCCTCGTGACGCTGGAGAGCGACGCCAAGGGGGGAGATGACGGCGACGACGAGGACGCCGAGACCTTCCTGTGCGTGTACCACGACTGGCGCGAGCGCAAGATGGTGCGCGGCTACACGCTGCCGCTGGGCGTGCTCGAGAGCCCGTCGTCCAAGCGCAAGGCCGACTGCGTGGCCGTCTGCAGCTTCACGGGGCGCGTCGTGGTGGCCATGGGCTCCGTGCTCAACATCTGGCAGTGCAGCCGCGGCTTCTTCGAGCACGTCATGGAGCTCAAGGTGGACATGGCGCAGCGCCACGCCTTCATGCAGGTGGAGTACGTGGCCATCCACGGCGTCTACGTGGCCTTCGCCTCGCAGACAGAGGTGCGCGTCATGGAGATCCACGTCAGCAGCTCCAAGGACGTGGAGGAGGCGCCCAAGCTCGACGCAACGCTGGACAAGACGACGGCGCTCGAGGACTGGAGCGGCAGGCAGGAGGACGGAGATGCCGCCGTGCCTGAGGACTCTTCGCAGTGCGTCCAAGTCACGAGCTTCGAAGACCTCGATGCGTTCGTGGAGGTGCCCGTGTCCTGCTCGGCCTACAGCACGATGGAAGCCGACACCAGACGCGAACAGGACGAGCAGCGGATCTTTGACGAGCAGGAGCAGATCCCCATGGTGCTGGGCCGCAATGAGGCTCAGCAGGAGGTGTGGAACCTGGCGGGATTGGTCAAGAGCCAGGATATCCGCACGAACCAGGCCATGTCGTACTTCATTGGGGAGAACGACGTGAGCGTGCTGCTGCAGCGCTACTTGCCGCCGAACCATAGCGTTCGCTCGCTCAAGTTCCTGCCAGAGACTATCGACAACCGAGTTTGCGTCGAGACGAGGAGCTACACGCGACTGCTGGTAGCGACGGAGAAGCACGCATTCCTGTACTACTTCTTGTCGGAGGAAGTGGATTCGACGAGGAAGAAAATGTCCAAGAAGGTGCTGGGCAAGGACGAGCGCACGCGGTCGAGGGGCATGCACAAGCCCATCAAAGTGGGGAAGGTGGTCGTGCGGCAGAGTCGAGACTCTTTTACCAGCGTTGAGGAGGATGAAGACCAGGGCGATGCTGAGGCAGATGGCTCGACGGAGTCTGGGCGCGTGGTGATGCACTACAACTTCACGTCAGCGGTCACCAGTATCACGGCCAATAGTTCTTTCCTGTTTGTCGCGACTCTGTCAGGGCTACAAGTGTGGTCCATTTGGAGTCCGTGTCACTACGTGGCAGCCAGTCGTGCGCTCAGCAAGTCGCTCGTGCCCCAACCTTCGCAGCCGCAACTCCTTTGCACCCAGCCGATTCCGTATCCGGTATCGCAGCTAGCGGCTCTCGATTCGTACGTCGTCTTGCTTCCGCAAGTGAACTCGTTGGCGTACCAGAGGCCAAATGATATCGTCCACGTGGCGAGTCTAGCTGCAGCCGAGCGTCTGCCGGAGGCCGAGTTCGAAATGCGTCCACCTCTCGACTTCGAGGAAGACCCATCTCAGCGTAGCATCATGATTTTCCAGCAAAGCCCACCGTCGCTGGTATTCTCCTACGTGCGTCAAGGCGTGCTATCTACCGACGGAGATATGAAGCCGTTCCAGATCGACTTGCTGTTGAGTTTGTTCTCGCTGTATCGTTACCGCGCGGATGTGGGTTTCGATCTCCTCCGCCTTGCCATTAACAATGAAGCTGCTCGAAAGGAGGTTGCAGCTTCAATATCGGACCGGAAGGAGAGGTTGGCTCTTGAGCTGGAGACAAAGTTGTACGACCGTCTCGCCAGGGAATGTGCGGCGGATCTAGCAGCAGTGTTCATGTCGGAGCACCATCGCAACTTAGAGAGGGCTGCTCTTCTGTTTGTGGCGTCGAACGTCTCGTCCATTGACGTGATGCACCGCCTCCAAGCTATCGTCGGAACTGTGGATCGGTCGGAGGTGATTAGAGCTACGGGGGAGTATCTGGAAGCCTTTGTGTTCCCCTCTCCAGAATCGCTCGCAGATATTTGTGCTCCTCAGCTGGTTCAAGATTCAAGCTCAACTGACGCCAAGTTTACGAGGATTGTGTTGTTACACTACGGCAAATACTTCCCGGAGCAACTTTCTCGCCTGATTGTCGACTCCTCATTGAAATGGACGCTGGAAGATATCGCGTTCGCGCTCGAGAAGTTAAACGAGTCGTCTAGCCACAGCATCCTCGTAAAGATCGCGAGGCTCGTACTAGTGCTGCGCGCAACCTCATTTTCGGTTGAGGCTTGGGACGCTCTGAAAAGTTCACAAGGGGCGTCTACTGAGGATTTCGTCGAGCAGTGTTCGTATTCGTCCATGCTTGCACTGGTGAACGACTTGCTCGCAAATCACGTCGACGCGCTCGTCCACCTGACAGTCACGCATCCGGATCTGCTTATTCAGGAGATTCCTCTTTCAGAGGAAGAAAAGCGGGAAACTGGCGTCAGTCGGCGCTTCTCCAGCTCCACGTTGACCAAGGCGCTGCTGGAAAATGCTCCGTCAAAGTACCTGGATATCCTGGAGCAAATTTTCAACAACGCCATCGGGCGTCAGGAAACGATCCAGTCCACGCTGCTATTCTGCTTGAACGCAATTGGTGATGCCGCGGCTCCGTCGGCAGCGAGGATTGCTTCGAGCGGATCGTCGTGTGATGATGCTGGTCAGGGCAACTCGTCGTTCGTTCCTGATCAAGCGCTAGTGCTGCGCTTCCTGGTGTTCGTACTTCAGATGTTCCCGACACTTGAAAAACTTTCGGAGAAGGAAGAGGTGCAAGATGACGAAGAGGACTTGCATAGCGCCAAGGCAGCTGTGGCAGCGGAGCTTACGCGCCTTTGCGTCAAGCTAAGCTCATGTTTCAATGGCTCAGAGAGTAACGACGAAGGCAGGCGTGTGGAGTCTACGGTGTGCGACTTGTTTGAGCCGATGGTTTCGGAGTCAACTACCCATGGATTCCTTCCTGGCTGGGTGCAAGAGTATCTGAAAACGCGTTGTCTGTCGGTGGCCCCTAGACTGCGCAGAACGCTTGGGTTTCTTTTCTACCAAGCGTTGGGACTGCTTCACGAGAAGGACCTCATCCATCCTCAGGACGTACTATCAGTGTATGAGGTGGCGGATTCGGAGTCACCCGACGTGGCGGGGTGGAACCTTGAGAACGATCTGGCTGCACTTGTTGTTCTCTTGACTTTGCCTCGCGTGTCCAGGTACGCAGCCTTGCCGATGATCTTGCTCCTTTCACGATGAGTAGAAGTACTAATCTGTTTGTGCTACAGAACGGTGGACGGCTTGAATCTCATTGCAAAACGCGCTGACTTCGTCAATTTATTCCTGCCGTACGGCAAGAGCTTTTGCGTTACCTTGGATGAATGGCGCTTCTTGATCAGCACTCTATCATCCATTTCAGACAACGCAACAGAGGTACGTGTCATCACCATCTTTTGACACTTAGTGCTCCTCAACGTGTTCTTACCTCACGTCTCGCTTTTCAGGCGGATGGCGCTACATTCCACGACGAAAACGCGATCCTGGAGAGCATTCTCAACCACGTGTGCTTGACGCTCAGCCCCGAGGACCTCCTCCAGGTTCTTCCTGATGACGGAGATCTTGCTCTGTACATGTCGACCATTGAGGTCAGCATGCGCTTGGACCAGGTGCGGGAAAAGCAAAAGGATACTCGACTTATGAGTGCAGTTGCCGGCTAAGCTTCCGCGTTGGCTTCAATCTCCATCTGCCAGCTGGGGCTCAGTCACTGCAGCTCGGGACCCAAACGCGGTCCCTTGTTTCTCCATTAGTTTTGTGATGGCCTCAATGTACTGTGTGCAACAAAGTAGTATACGCAGATAGGTAACACACACGAATGTCAGTTGGTTAGTGAAAAGTTGCTGGTGCTTTGGGTACACTCAGGATGCATGGACTCACCGCGGCACGCGTTTGCCGGAAGTGCGTCTTCTGTTTCGCCTGTACAAACGTTCTGAACTGGATCACCCAGCGCTTGTTGGGCTCCAGCGCCACGTAGCCCTCGTTGCCTCGTGCTCGCTGTATAATCCTCTCTTCCTCCTGTTGGTTCTCATCAAACAATAACTTGGCCGCCATTTCCATCTGCCCCGCGTTCGCGAATCCCCGAACGCTGAGGCTTTCTCGCGGAGTCGACGCGTCCATGAAGGACGAGGTTCCGTCAGCATCCAGCGTCGCAGTTCCGTCGGCCGCAAGGACAACAACCGGGTCCCAGAACAGCAACTGGTCCATATCCTGCACGAACTCGCGCACTCGTTTGGCCGGGATATCAGCAGGAAGCTGGACGTCCAAGCGCAGCGGCCACAGGAACTTGTGAAACACCTCTGTAGTGTTGCTGACGGTGCCGCCCGCGGGAATGAAAGTCTTGGTATTGTCCGGCGTGGCCAGCACTATAAAGCCCAGCGGTGCATCGCAGATATTCCCCTTCCTCGACCCGTGCAAGTAGATCCGCGAGTCCAGATGCAGCATATTGGCCAGGAACATGTAGTGGGCGCCCATGACGTTGCGTAGCTGAAACCCACACAGCAATACGATCAGTAAAACAGCAAAGATATATATCGTCCAGCGTCACGGCCCGTACCAATGGCAGAGCAGCCAGCGCAATGGACACGAAGAAGCCCACGGAGAAGAGCAGCCTGAGCTCGCTCGATTCCTCGATGCGAGGGGCCACGTAGTACGTGTAGACGATGAGCACGAGCAGCAGCATCTTGGCCAGCGTCGTGCCCTCGTACAGCAGCGTCATGCGGCCGGCCTTCTCGTCCTTCTTGTAGCCCACCACGCCCTTGCGCACGATGACCTCGCGCAGCACGTTGCCCCCCGCGTCCATCCAGATGATGAAGCAGACGCCGAAGATCCAGGCCGGCCACTCGTACAGCAGCAGCGACAGCCGCGACACGAGGATGGCGATCCACAGCAGCCCCACGCGGCACACGAGCGACGTCTGCCACATCATCATCCGCCGGGCGTCATCGGGCCAACTGCGTAACATCGTACAGTGAGAGCAGAATTGCAGAGTTAATACACTTGTGCGGACAGCAGCAGAATTCTGCTATACATGTACACGGACGGACATCCACTTCTTGGGGCAGGCCTTGCGCACGCTCCAGAAGAGGCAGCGCGCGATGGGGTTGGCCAGCACCGTGGAGAGGAAGAAGAGCACGATGGACACGTAGGTGCTGATGCGGCCGCTCTTGGTCTCGTGCCACCAGTGGTCCCACGCCTCCTGCGTCGACTGCGACACCATGACGTCGGAGCGAAAATGAAAAATGAACATGTAAAAAAACGTTTTATTGGTCAAAAACTGTCCTGGAGGATGCACCTTGGACCTGATGCCTATCACTGCATGCCCTCGTCGTCTTCTTCGTCGTAGGACTCGTAGCCGTTGCCTTCAGCACCACCGGCGCCTTCTCCGTTGGTGATTGCCTCCTTCTCCTTCTCCAGCTTGCGCAAATACGCGCGACGGTCGCGCTCGCGCATGCCCTCCAGCTGGTTCTCGAACTCGCGCTCCTTCTTCTCGTGCTCCGCCAACAGCTCTTGCTCACTGCAGCGGCAACAGCAACGGCAACAATAGCCACGCGACTCCATGTCAGTACAGTGCTGCATTGCAACAAGCACATCAACTGCCACTGGGAGACAGGATGCACAACCGCCAAACGCACCTTGCGATGATCTCCTTGGACAAACAGCACTTGGCACAGATGTCTCGCTCCTGCAGTAAAAATCACCCCGCAATGGTCAGTGCATCGCAGTACCGACAGTGCCAGTTGCAATTGTCTTCCTACCTTGGCACAAGGGTCACAGGACGCGTGATAGGCGGAAGTCACGGTCTTCTGGTGGCAGTAGATGCTGCAGCCAAAACACAGAGGACAGCAATGAATTAGTCTGTGCAATACGAAGAGCAGTGCAACCCAGTGTAGTGCGGTGCGGCGTACCAGGAGCCGGGCTGCGTGAGCGGCTTGTACTTGCGGTACTTCTTGCGCCACTCGATCTGCTTGCGGCACTTCTCGCAGAGGCCGTGGATGGGCATGGACATGATGCGCTCCGTCTTCTTGGACTTGGGGTTGTGCTTGAACGCGAAGGCGTTCTGGTGCTTGGGCGCGCGCTTCTTGACGTTGCCGCGCTGCGTGCTCATGGTCGCTACTTGGCTACACTCGTCGGTCTCCGCTTGCTCTTGCTGGTGGTCAACTTGGTGCAATGGCCATTCAAAGCACTGTGCTGGCTGGTACAGTGTACCTATCCAGGTGGACCACACAGTCGACCTGACTTTACACACAACTGTAGCCATATCTTGAAGCGATGCAGGTGGATCCGGAGGAGCCGAACGCGCTGTTGCTGCTCGTGAGTGGCGACGGCATCCCGCTGCTGGTTCGACGGTATGGCGACGTCCAAGCACCTCCTAGCGCGGCGGTGGGCGTAGTGAGCGCGCTGTATCACGCAGCAAGACGCGAGAACGGCTCGGCCGTCGACTTGCAGCTGCTAGCACTCGAGACTAAGCACCGCTCCGTCGTCTATGAGATGACACCGATCGATATGTTGCTGGTTATTGCGTCAGATAAGCCTTGCAATGACTGTCCGTCTAGCAGGGTAATGGTTCGACGTATGTTGCGTACGGTTTTCGACGCTCTTTTGCTGCTGATCGGGCGGCGCAACTTGCGCGAGTGGGACGCGTCCAAGCTTCGCGCAGCCATCTCAAAGCAAGTGGAAATACTGGACGCTATAGTCAAGCAGTTTGATGTAGACCCTCGCTTCGTTTTTGGACGCCCTGTGCGAGATGTAGTGGCGTATCGACAGCTAGATGGCATTGATATCGACAAAAGCGATGGTTTGATACAAGGCGCGTGGCTCGAGAACGGCGAACTCGTGGGTGAATACTTCCGGCCAGAAGGATCGAAGATACTTGATGCAAGAGAGCTGGTGCTTTTGACTGTGCTGGGGGAGTGTGTTGGGCGAAGGGAGAGCAACTACACGCACCACATTGGTCAAGTCTACCTCAAACGGATCCAAGCGGACGTCAAGGTGGTGATTCGTAACAGCTCCAGAGGCCCGTTGATCACCTTCATCGGCATTTTTAGAGGCAACGCTGAAGAAGACAAGGCGCTCCGCGATGCGGTTCGTATGGGGGTGGTCCTATTTGTGCGAATGAGTGGGGGGCTTACGTTGTTTTCACTACTGCAGGCAGATAAGTTGCTGCCTTACCGATCTAAAGCTCGCGTAAGAGAGGGAAATCGCTCTCTAGAAGGTATTCCTGATAATCTGGTTTGGTACGTTCTTAGTGGAAGCTGCTTCCTGCTCTCACGATGCAAGTCTAATCCATGCATGCCATTAATCTGCCACGCCTAGTGCGTATGCTTCTCGCCTCGGAGACACACCTTCGCCGTCCTGCAGAACGCTGGCTTACCTCAATCCTGCTTGGGAGACGGTGATAAAGGGCGAAGTAGCTAGGCTGAAGCTCCCTGTTGCCGCGAAGGGCTTGTCGAGGAACTTCTGGTGGCGAGAACTCTGTCGGTTTGCCGCGCATCGTCAGTTTACAACCGAAAATGCTGCGACTCGGCCCTTGGACTTAAAGCAAGAGGACGAGGTACGCCAAGCAGCAGCAGCAGTATAGCCTGACGTTGATGGTATGGTCCCTAACTCTAGACTCGTAGAGCTTGACATTTCTGCAGCATGTTCGAGGTCCCGTCCAGTTCGTTTCGCTGTGCATTGGACCTGTTCCAGTGGCAAAGATGGTGGCCATAGGCGACTCCCTAGCTTCCGCAATGCTCAACGTTCAATGATAAACGCAGAAATTTCATGTATTAAGTCCTTGAGGAAGCGGGATGAACGGAACTCGATGCAAGAAGGCTGCACACTGAGCCAGCCATGAGCGCGGGGCCAATAGTCAGTTTCAACCTCAAGGCGAATTTTACTTGACCTCGTTGACTAGCGGCTCCTTGGCCACGTACGCCTTGATGTTGGCCATCGTGGTGTGGCCGATGTTGTCCAGGGCTTCCTTGGTGAAGAATGCCTGGTGGCCGGTAATGATCACGTTCGGGAAAGTAAACAGGCGAGCCAGGGTCTCATCCGCGATGATTCCACCAGAGCAGTCTGAGTAGAAGTACTCGCCCTCACCTTCAAACACATCGAGACCGACAGCCCTGATCTTGCCGCTCTTGAGCCCGTCAACCAGCGCCTTGGTGTCGATTAGACCGCCACGGCTCGTGTTGATGATGGTGACACCGTCCTTCATCCTGGCAATGCTGTCGGCGTTGATCATGTGCTTGGTGGTGGGGAAGAGAGGCGCGTGCAGCGAGATGATGTCGGAGCGAGCCCAGATCTCGTCCTGGCTGACGTACTCGACGCCGTAGCTAAGAGCCTCCGGGCTCTGCACCACGTCGTACGCAAGGACCTTGGCACCGAAGCCGCCAGCGATGCGAGCGAACAGGGCCCCAATCTTGCCCGTGCCCACAACGCCGATGGTCTTGCCGTTCACATCGAAGCCCAGAAGCCCGGCAAGGCGGAAGTTCTGCTCGCGCGTGCGGTTGTACGAGCGGTGGATCTTGCGGTTCAGCGTCATCATCAAGGCGGCAGCATGCTCGGCCACAGCGTACGGCGAGTAGGCCGGCACGCGCGTCACTGACATGCCAAGCTCCTTGGCCACCTTGAGGTCGATCATGTCGAAGCCGGCGCAGCGCAGGAACACGGCGCGGGTGCCGCCAGCGTGCAGCGCACGCAGCGACTGCTCGTCGGCGACGTCGTTGACGAAGATGCAGACACCTTCGCAGCCCTCAGCGAGCTTGGCGGAGGTGTGGTCGAGTCGAGGCACCAGGAAGGTGATCTCATGCTGGGGAGTGACGCCGTCCTCCTTGGCGATGCGCTCCATCGACTCGATGTCGTAGCTGTGCGTGGAGAAGAAGGCGATCTTCATGGTGCGAGGCTTGGGAGGGCTTGGCGGGGCTTGCTCGGGTCTTGGCAAAAGCGAGAATGAGACGCTCCTCCCGGGGCGAGTGCGCGAGCGCATCAAAGCCACGAGGCCTCTCACAGTACGGCTATGCGGCTGTTGGGCGAGGATCGCAAGTGCGTGTTTTTGCGATCCTCCCAAGCGACGGCTGACTTGAAACGGCCCACTGGCGATGACCATCAGCCGCAAAAGTCGTTCACTTCAACATGGAAGCTTTAATAGAGACAAGACAATAAGGATTTTGGGCAAAGACTTTCGCGAAGGTGTCACCGTTGCAGCTCGGATACGCCGATAAACATGCGGCGGCCACTTCGCAGGTGAGGATTCCACCACAGGCTCCGTGCATGTACAGTAGACCGAGACTGCAAGTGGGTATGTATTCACTGGTGCTTGATTTCTTACATTGCTGCCGAGTGCCATCAAGACCAGTCTGGTGACGATGGCCGGTGTGCTAGATACTTGCACGCCCTGGTCGTCAACTTCATCGCGTATTTTTCGGTGCCTCGCCCTCTCGCTAAGATGCGAGTTCCCCCGTCGAAGTACAAGGTGACCAGGCTTGGATATCAACTGCATGATAACTGATCTATCGCGCACTGGGGAATTTGTATCACTGGCACTGCAAGTGACAGTATCCCTGTCATTTGTCTTTTGTTATAAGCTTAACAACGAAGGGTGAGCCGGATTCGGGAACAGCGACGATTGCCAGCTACGCGTGTTTCGTTTATTTGCAGACAACACCCGGATGTAGCCTCAACAACAACTCGTCGATTAATTATTATATACCTGAAGCTGCAAGTTGTTGTGGCTGAAACCTTGGCTCGTTCGTCAACGGTAACGGTCAACGCGACTGCTAACCACAAATGATTTCCACGCCTACAAGTTGTAGTACAACCCAAAGTAACATGTGCACAGAACACAAGCAAGAAATCGATATGCAAGTCAAACTGGAATGTGCATTTATGATAGATACGACGAGGGGTATCCGGCTATCGAAGCGAAGTCCTTGGTTTACTTGACCTCGTTCACCAGAGTCTCCTTGGCGACGTACGCCTTCACGTTGGCGAAGGTCGTCAGGGCGATGTTGTCCAGGGCCTCCTTGGTGAAGAAGGCCTGGTGGCCGGTGATCAGCACGTTCGGGAACGTGAACAGGCGGGCCAGGGTCTCGTCGCCAATGACGGCGCCCGAGCGGTCCGAGTAGAAGTACTCGCCCTCGCCCTCGAACACGTCGAGACCGACCGAGCCGATCTTGCCGCTCTTGAGGCCGGCCACCAGCGCCTTGGTGTCGATCAGGCCGCCGCGGCTCGTGTTGATGATGACAACGCCGTCCTTCATCTTGGCGATGCTCTCGGCGTTGATCGTGTGCTTGGTCGACGGGAACAGCGGGCAGTGCAGCGAGATGATGTCGGCGCGGGCCCACATCTCGTCCAGCGACACGTACTCGACGCCGTAGCTCAGCGCCTCCGGGTTCTGCACCACGTCGTAGCCCAGCACCTTGGCGCCGAAGCCGGCGGCGATGCGAGCGAACAGGGCGCCGATCTTGCCCGTGCCCACGACGCCGATGGTCTTGCCGTGCACATCGAAGCCCAGGAGGCCAGACAGACGGAAGTTCTGCTCGCGCGTGCGGTTGTACGAGCGGTGGATCTTGCG
>JAIKVJ010002425.1:0-18588 GCA_024679225.1 Phytophthora pisi
CTGCTGTTATGAGTGGTGGCTCGTTCAACGAAATTGTCCGCCCCGTGTGAAAACCCGAGCAGTAACGACAGACGGCGTGTGGTCTACGGAGACGCCCGAAGCTGCTGAGTGGGCCAAGGTGATGCAGTTTAAGCTGAAGAAGCATGTTGTTGTCAACACGAGCACTTCAACATGAAAAATACATTGTGATTGGTCTAAAGTAGTTCTGTTTATAGCGAATCAAATGGCCTTGTCGATTCGCTACTGGATTTTTGTGACAGCTCGAATCGCTCGAGTTTCGCAATTTTGGGCGGAATCGACAATATGAGTCTCACATTGCGATTTTCGAGCACAAGCCGCCAGACCATCGGAAGGAACTCGACAATGGCGGGGCTGGGACGCTTCTTCCTCTTCGGCGTGGCGCTCGTGGTGGCGCTCGTGGCGCTGGCCTGGCCGCAGATCGAGCAGCATCTCGTCGCCAGCGGCTACAGCTGCCCGTACCCCTTCTCCATGCTGCTCACGGGCAAGGGCGCCGAGAAGGAGGCGGCGGCGGAGGCCGAGGGGCTGCCCAAGTACACGCTGGACCAGCTGCGCATGTGCGTAACTAGAGCTAGTGTCGTATTGGTTGCATTCATTGTACTAACTGTGGTGGTGCTGCTGCTGCTGTTGCAGGTACGACGGCTCGGACGAGGAGAAGCCCATCCTGCTGGCGGTCGGCGGCAAGGTACGAGGCGTCGGAGGCTGCAGGATGCGCGGAGGAGCGGTCGGTATCATTAACAGGGTGCTGCTGGCTGGGCGTTTGCTGCTGCAGGTGCTGGACGTGACGTCGGGCGCCAAGTTCTACGCCAAGGGCAAGTCGTACAACCAGTTCGCCGGAACGGTACGGTGGCCACAGGACTGATTTGTCTGATTGACTGGGTTTAGTGGATAGTTGACACGCGTCTGTGGACTGGTTTGTGCTGTGTATTTGCTGATACTGCAGGCCTGCACGCGTGCGCTGGCTCTGGGTTCGCTTAAGAAGGAGGTACGAGAAGTGTGTGGAGGATCTTTGGCTTTGCCCTTGTGACGATTTTTTTTCGTGTCGGTGGTGGTGAGTAGGATATCAGCGACGATACCGCGGACTTCGACGACAAGAAGCTGAAGGAGCTGGACGAGACCAAGGAGTTCTACTACGAGAAGTACCCGATCGTACGTCGCTCTGCAAACTGGCAAACATTTTCTCGCGATCTAACCTGTGGTTGCTGGGGTGGCAGGTCGGAGAACTTGCTTAAGAATGCGGTCGACGCTGCTGCTTTCAACGTGAAAGCACTGCATAGATGCTAGAACCAGTGGTCAGTGGTCGTGGCAGGCTTAAAATGAAGCCAATACATACATGCACTAAAACTTTTCATGATATTCATTCCCGACCGACCCCAGTTGCTGATAATTTCTATCACGGCATCGCCAACGTCTCCCCTCAATTCTAACAAGCTGCTCAAATGGGCGGCTCCATCGAGTGAAGATTATCGGCCGTCGCCTCCTTGCGGCACACCTTCGCGAAATCCTTGCACAAGTTGCGGAAGCGCCGCTTGGAGTACTCTGAAGGCTGGGCCGCGAGCGACAGCCACAAGTGCAGCACTTGCTGCCGATCTTGAGGCCGAAGTTCTGTCACACCCAGCTCATCGCGGCTCAACGACTGCATAAGCGAAGCCCTAACACGCTCGTTATCCGCGAAGCTGGTCAGCAGCGCGTACAACAGCTTGCCCAACGACTCGAACAACCCGCTCGGACTCTTTGAGGCTAGCGCACCCACGAGACTGTCGAGCCACTTTTCGGTCTGGCCAGCGTCCAGCACACTGGCGTTGATAACGGCTGTGAACGCTGCCAGCTTGAACGTGCTCTCGTTGAGTAAATAAGTGAGGAACATGATGACCGCGTTCGTGGATGGTCGGTCTTGGTTGCCAAGACAAGCCAGACTCAGCTCGATCAGCACGGGGAACTCGGCCGCAGTGAGAACCGCAGCGGGGCAGAACAGCAAAAACCGGTAGGCCAGCTCAAAGAACGAACGCAAAACCTCCGGCGACTCTGCCAGCGAGTGAGTCGTGAAGAACTGGAACGCTGACTGGCTCAGCGCGCCCATAAGTCCTCGGAAGCTCTCGACAATCTCTGCGCTGGCATCCTTCCCGAATACATCGACTGCCACAGACGCACATTCGAGTGGAGCCACGTAGCGTCTCTCCTCGAACACTTTCACAATCAAAGTCGCGATGTTCCCAAGCTGCGGCGCCATCTCCTGCCGCAAACTCTGCAGACACCACCCATATAGCTCGAACAAGGCTGTCATCGCAGCCTCATCAGCCTCAAAGCGGGGTGTGATCGGATCCAAGTGAGGCCAGATCAGTTGAACAGCCCACGCCGTGACAGCCTTGCCTCCTGCTACGTCTTCAGTCGCGTCCAAGAACCGCATAACCTTGCCGAGCACTTGAAGCTCGCTGCACACTGGGACAGCCACAGCCGAGTCATCAGTGCCCGTAGCCGCCAGCACTTGGTCCAGACGAGTCAGTGAATCACTCAGCACGGTCTGCAAGATTAGCGAGCAGTGAGGCGAGACGGCAGCGGCACGTACGAGACCCTCCACGATCAGCAACCGATCCTCAATCGGCATGGGCTCTTGTCCAGCCGCACCTCCAAAATGCTGCACACTAGCCACCAGGACGCTGGGTTGCATCTCGGCTAGGCATCCCGTACAGCTTGTTGCAACTTGCATAAAACTCCTAGCGGCATTTGCGCGGCTAGCGGCGAGTCCAAGCGCTCCCGTCAGATACTGGAGCACAGCGCCGACTGTCTCAAATGCACGAGCCGCTAGTGCTCTATCGTTGATCCATCCACTAAACTGGCCCAGCAGTCGTGAGGCTGTCGTAATTACCAAAGGGTGTGCACTAGCCGTCGAGCCTAGTACCGCCTGGAAAATTTGCGACATCATCGTCTCCAATTCTGCTTGCTGCGCGGTAGTTGCTGCAGCCTTCGGGAGTTTTTTCTTGATATCGTCTGCTACGATGGAGACGGCGAGCAGAGCAACCTCGACATTCTGCCAGTCGCTCGACACTGCTGACGTCAGAATCGGCAGCAAGTGAGCAAGGAATCGCTCCTTAAGCAGCGCGAAAATGGCTAGGAACGAATCTGATACACCCTGGAAGCCGCTACGGAAAGCCAAGAGATCATCTCGTTCCAGCTCGTCCATCTCGTCAGCGTTTCCAGCAGGAAAGGCACACTGCTTGAGCAAAACGTCAAAAAGTTGCATGAAGGCATCGTGCTGATAAAAGCGCAGTCGTGACGCCACAGGCTCGTCCTGCACGACCAGCCAAAACTCCAGCGTGAGCGACGCGATCTGTCGGCGCGGATGGGAGCCAAGATACAGCATAAATTCACCGAGAGCGGCAGCTTCCTGGGGGTGCTCGCCCTCTAAAATCCAATCAGCGTACGTTTCACAAAACGTAGAGATCACATCTGTGAGCGCGTGGCTCACTTCGTCTTCCTCTGCAGCACGCGCACTTTCACAGGCCACTCGGGTCTTCAGCAGTCCTTGTGCCACAACCAGCACGGTCTTCTCCAGCTGAGCCGGCGTCGGGTATGACGCGACCGTGGTAAGCTTCGACAGGATCTCTGCACAGATCTGCAGATGCCTCGACTTGCTCTGAAGTGCCTCCAATAGAGCCATCAGCACAGCCTCGTCCTTGGAGTACAGGGTCGCCAACGAGAGTCCCGCGCGCTTGACCCACACCTTTAAGCACCCGAGCGCCTCACCATGGAGCGCTGCCACTCGAGCGTCCTGATCTTCGCGTGTGAGAATAATCTTCCCGATCAGCGTCGCCAAGTCTTCACTCAAGATTGCGAGGTTCAGCTCCATTGCGTCCTTCGCAGCGAAAGCCAGCTCGGCGTTCTCCATCTCCTCGCAGACGCAGCGCGAGAAGGCCAGCAAGAACGCGATCTCCCCTGCGTCCCCCGTAGCCGAGCAGCTCGCCAGCAGCTGCGACAACAGAGCCTTGCAGTCGTTCGGGGCCGAGACCATGGCCACCGCGTAGATGGCGCAGAGCTTGCTGGCCAGCGGGCCCTGGTGGAAACCGGGCCTGGTCCCGGCGCGCAGCACCTGCATGATTCTCTGCAGCGACGCCGTCATGGCCGCCTTCTGCTCTGCCGACAGCCGCACCCACTCCTTGCGCACCTTGGCTTGCAGCATGTTGGCCGTGAAGAAGAGCGCCTCGGGCGGCAGCGCCAGCGACTCGTCCTCCAGCAGCTGGAAGGCGACGCCCCAGGCCGCCTCCGAGGCCGCGAAGCTGTTGAGGAACTCGTTGGCTTCTCGCTGTCGCGCTGCTCCTTCCTGTGCGGAAATACACACGAGAGTGACAATTAGTTCACAGCTGCATAACGGAGGATGGGAGAGTCGTTGAGAGGCGGCGGTTGCGCGGTTGGCATTGCAAATGCACGCACCATGCCGTAGAGCGCCTGGACGGCGCTCAGCACCATCGGGAGCGGGTTCTCCGCCATCTCCGTCGTGCAGCCCTGAGCTTCTGGCGAAGAGATCCGTAAAGTGAAAGTGGAGCTGGCAAATGAGGCTTTTTACAGTTAGTTTTAGCCAATCAGATGATTTTAATTGTCGAAACTCACAAGTTTAAAAAGTTGTGAAAAAGTGACAACGTAACATTTCGGAGCGGTGGCTTGACAGCGATGTCGATGGTTATGATGAAGATGCAAGCATACTTCTACTTACACTCTTGTCGTAGATTCAACGTCGCTCCCTTGCATCCGCGCGAATTAGCGACACATTAGCCTCATAGAGCTGGCTTGTAGTTTTCTTCACCGGGTGCTATCGTTTTGGATATCTTGACATACAAGTTGCTCGCTGCCCTCTCCAAGTTGGAGGCTGGATGCACAAATATAGGTCTGGACCGACCCTCGTCCATGCTGACGAAAATAAAGGTAAGACCGGAATAGCCAAGAGCGTGATCACTCAATCAACTCATTCTCTCATGGGCGCGCCAACACCGGCCGGGCTCAGACATAGAACTGCAATGCTCTGTGGCAAGGGAATGCTGTATGGGGTACGGAGATGCCTCTACTTGGTGGTGTTCGTGTGGGAGCTGGCACAAGTGGAGCTTCACGGACGAATCAGCGCCGACCACATGAACAAGGTGCGTCCGTTCCTAGATCGAGCAAGTCTCACCAAGTCGGTTCTGGTCTGTCTCGCCTTACCGCTTCCGTGAGTGATCGTGCTGGACCTCGGAAAATACAGTATCATACTGAATTGCAAAAGTTCGGTCTCCATAATAATCATTTCAATATATCATTCACCAATAATATGTATTTATTTCAATTACTTTTATTTGGAGATTCACGTTAAACTTGGTTTTTGTACAGTTAAACATTTTACAGAAAATTGGACTTCAATAATAGTAATTTCAATACGACCGGCAACCAATAATACATATTTCCGTACACAAATTCAGTAATTGCAATGGAATAATTATTTTTTCCGAGGCCTGGTTGCTTGGAGGCTGTTCCGTTGGCCCCGCCGGAAGAAGGTACACTAGCAAACTACGCGTTTTGGCTTCGCTACGTCGTGACCTTGGCCGTGTTGACTCCCGGTGGCCTGTCGATCTTCCAGTCGTTCCTCCCTGAGTTGAATATCACGAGAACTGCTGCGATGGTGCTTAGCATTCTGGGAGGAATCACTTCAGGTGGCACCGCTTTCGCGGTTTCCCTTTTGATCGGCTTCCCGGTCCCTTTCACGCTGCTCGTCAGTATACCAGGCTGGTTTGCTGCCATCGTTCCACCGACTGTAGCCATCTACGTTACTCGACTTCGGCACGATCAAGTGCTCTTCCGGCGGGTTATTTGCTGTTGGTTGATGTTAATATGGCTTGCTCTGTCGGTGATAATCTACCCCATCACTTGGGTCGCTCTGGCAAGTGGTCTACATTAGCGTTTTCCCCCTGGTGAAGATCCTGGGTCGAAACGTTATCAGCTGGCTGGTTGGTGACGATTTTGATGTGAAGGCTGGGATCGTGATTTTCAACATTGAAGTCTGCAGCTCGCTGTACATGTCTGTCGCGTTGGAGAACTCGGCAAAACTCTCGACAACATTTACCGCGGTAGCAATTGATATTCTTCAATCGGTGGTGGCCATATCGGATGTGAGCAAGATGATGAGAGGCATCAATCGGATCATTCTCTCTGGTGGGGCCCGAACCGCCACCAGCAGCTTTTGAATGTTGCTTCTCAGTACCCACGGCCCCATTCCTATCGTGAAAGTGGCGTCTCGGCCGAGTGTAGCGATATCTGAGCCACAAGGTAACAGCTCGCTATTACGAACGGCACGGATACATCCCGCAACGAGTGGCGGATCCCCTCGGGCTTCGAAACAAAGTGATATACGTGGCAACGCAGTTGTTGAGAACCAACTAAACGTCGACAACGTTCAAGCTCACAACCTTACATCTGTGGTAACTCAATCGTTTGTGTCGACCAAGGATCAGAAACGCTTTGCAAGAAAATCAGCTCGAGTTCTCTACACGGCTGAGTTTGTGCTGCTCGTCAAGTACGTCGAAGCGATCGTGCCCGCAATCTACAGTGCGTTCAAATATCGTTAGTTGGCAGAGCATTTTTGTGTGACTTTGCTGACTTTCACAAACAAATTTGTCGAGTCGCAGGCGCCTTCGCTGTGATCGCGTACAACATCGGACATCGGGAATATTACAACCAGTTCGAGTCCATGACGTCGGAGAACCTGCACGACATCACTGTCTGCTCAAGATACTCTCCTTCTGTGTCTTGTGCGTCGTGCTTAGTCGCAAAATGGGCCTCTCCGCCATCACCTCGTCGCCTTTGTGCTGATCCACCAGTGGGAAGTAGTTTTCAGCAGGATCTTGCTCTGGGTGGTCTACACGACGCTGACGTCGCTCAAGCATTCAGGTACGGGTCACTATGCTGCTCTAAACAAAGGCTGGTCTAACCGTTGGATATCTAACTTTCTGGTGAACGACCAGGTCCCGATTTCACTTTTCGGTTCGCCCACATGACTAGGGGCGGATTTTCAGTAAAAATGGGGCATGCCCCCATTGTTTTTCATGCCACCTGCGATAATCAGGGTTACACCTAGCGTAACCCTTGGCTAGCTTGGCGCCATTTTTTAATTTTGACAGGCGCCGATCATGCAGAGCATCATGGAGTTCTTCCG
The DNA here is from genome assembly GCA_024679225.1 of Phytophthora pisi. Classification (NCBI taxonomy): domain Eukaryota; phylum Oomycota; class Peronosporomycetes; order Peronosporales; family Peronosporaceae; genus Phytophthora; species Phytophthora pisi. The sequence continues at coordinate 7,193 of JAIKVJ010002425.1, forward strand.
GCCTGTGCGCAAGGACAAACGCAAACGCGGGGATGCTGTAGTCGACTTGACAGCGGAGGAGGACTCGCATGTGGCTCCAGCGCCAGCTCCTCCCTCCAAAGACGACGCCAACCACACGATCAAGCCCGACGATTCCACCGGAAATGGCATTTCTGAGCCTCGCGCGAAGCGGCAGGCAGTGCAAAGCAGAACCAAGCGCAAATCTACAAGCCAAGACCCTCCACCGCCAACTGAGTCGGTGTATGCAGTCGGCCAATCCGTTGAGCTCTCGGAGTACGAACAAAAGCGGCAGGCGAAGATGGCGGCCAACGCCAAGTTTCTGGAGCAGTTGGGGATGTCCGCCGCCCAATTGAACATGACGCGTCAACTGCAGAGCAATCAACAGCCGAGAGAAGCCCCAGTTAAGAGACCGAAGAGGCAGCTGCAGGAGGTGCAACCTGTGCGGAGGTCCAGGCGGCTACGTGGAGAGACTGCGCCAGGGTCAGCGCCGCCACCGAGGGCGATCGAAGAGGACGACGGTGACGAGTCTGCTGGACCTGATCCGTTCGAGGTGGAGGCTTCATTCGCCGAGTCCAATGTCCTTCGCTACTCTGTCAATGGGAACACAGACGCCAGGAAGGCGCCCCCTTTATCGACGATGAACAGTCCGGGCCAGGAACTCGTGGGCTTCCAAGTGGACCCAAAGTCCTACTTGCTCGATGACAGCCTCAAGAAGGCGTACGCAATCTCCTTTACTCCGTTCAAGGAGCACGGACTTGTCGCAGCCGGTGGCCATGGCGGTCATGTGTCCATCTTCCCGTTCTCCAACTCGTACCATCAACCGGAGATCGTCGACGGGTTTGTCGATGACCCTGGTGCGCACATTCCGCTCATGTCCTTTAAAGCCCATAGTGGGTGGGTAGCTGCGGTCAGTCTGGCGAAAAGTGAGCAAGGCAGAGCGAATGTGCTTTTGACGGCGTCGAACGATGGATCTGTCAAGCTATGGGACTTGAACAAGAGCTCGGATATGCTGCGTACCCCGAAGGAAGTATTCGCCTGCACGAACCTGCACCAGAAGGGAATCTTTTGTATGGACGTCAGTGGCGACTCGGTCTTGACGTGCTCGAAAGACGCCACCGTCGCTCTGTCGAAGTTTCGCGGCGACAGTGGCCCGCTGGAGGTGGTGCGGCGCTTTGAGGGTCACGAGGGCGTCGTGAAATGTGCGAGGTTTGCTAACGTGAGCCCGTATGTGTTTGCGTCGGGTGGAAACGATAGGGCGGTGCGCGTGTTCGATGTGCGCGTCTCCACGGATCCCAATGTCATCAGGATTGACGGCGCTCAGTCTCGCGCGATCAACAGCGTCCAATTCCACCCGACGGATGACAACTTGCTGTTGTCAGCAGGCTTCGACCCAGACTTCTTCATGTTCGACTTGCGCAAGGCGTCCGCTCCGGTCTGCACCTTTCGCAAATCGCCTCAATCCAGGGACAGCAAAGCGATTTTCCACCCCGTTTTCATGTGTGGCGGGCACGGTGTCGTCGCAGCTCGCGGGCAGGATCTCTCGCTGTACAGAACAAGTGACGGCGCCGCAATCAGCCGAGGTTACATCAGTGATGCTGCCACGTGCATCGCTGTCGACCCGTTCCACGACCGCATCGCTATTGCTCAAGGAGGCTACGTGCGATTCGCAGACGCGCAGTGGAAGCACAAGGCGATATAGATTAGATTTTATCGCTAATATCTCAATTTCACCTAGCCAGTCAGCCCAAGGTGAGGCTAGGATGCGGGCACGTGCGACTTCAACCATTCGTTTTCCTGACGCAACGACTGGTTTTCCTCCACCACAGCGTCGAAGCGATCCATCAAAGTCTCAAGCAAGCTTGAAAGCTGGTCGACCTCCTCCTGACGCCGCAACGCCATTTCCTCCCGTAAACGCTGGATCTCGGCGCGTATGGTAGTGCTCCCGAAATCGGCTTGCCTTGGCGGAGAGTTTCCAGGATAAAAGCTGCTGCTGTTCGTCTCGTTCGACGGGTTTCGTGAAAAAGTGGACAGGAATGATACCGGGGACGGCTCGGATTGTTGCCTCTCGTCTGCGGGTTGTGCAACTGACCCAAACTCCGAGCGCTGGGGACTAAGGGGGTTGACGAATGGCCGGCTAGAAGGCTGCTGTGTGAAGCCGTTTAAGTGACTCGGTGGTGATGCAGGTTCAGGAGGTTCCGCTGCTCAATTCAAGTCAAAGAAGTGTCAGAAAGTTGGAACATGCCACGAAGGTTTGACATTGCGGTACACACCCGATCGAGTGGCAAACCGAGTGGGGGACGCTGGCGGTGATGATCTGGCCTCGGAGTTCAGGTCCTGGGGCTTCCTTGTTGGGCTTCCCATGCCTAGCGTTTCGAGCTTTCTCAGTGCGATCTCTTGCAGTGTCGCTCCTTTGCAGGGCGATATATGCTCAGCCGACACCACGGGTAACCCTTCCGGAATCATTCCCGTGGTAGCGCTATCGGGAATCGGCGGTGAAAACTGCAGCGATTGCACTGCTGAGGTTTCGTGCACGAGCGTGGAGAAGAGCGGCGTGATCACTCCTCGAAGGTCGTACACAAGAATCTCGCCCGTTGTGGTCCCCATGGCAAGCGTTTTCCCATCAGCACACAGCGCCAACGACGACACAGGTTGCTCCAAGTCTAACGATCGCAGCTCCCTATCATAACGAAGGAACGCGAGTTAGCGTATCATGGCGTACACGACAACATCGACAAAGGTGACATACTTCCGCTGAAGGGTATCGTAGAAAATCACTCGGCCGTCGAGGCCTCCTGTCGCGAGCAAGACTTTGCTTACGGGCGAGAGCGTTAACGCGGTTGAAGGCGCCTCGTGCTGTCGTACAAACTCCGCGGTCATTTGGCCCGTACTCAAGTCCCAAACACGCACGGAACCGTCCGAGTACGTAGAGCCAAGAGCGTGACGAGCGTACGGATGCGGAGACGCCTGAATCGCCATCACTTTGTGCACCTAATCGTTGACGTGGAAATGGTTAAACCAGCAGTCAAAAGCATTGTGACGGAGCATCAGGCGTACCCCGTGAGCTGGATCCACTGTAAGAAATCCCGCTGTCTCCGCTGTTTGGACATCGCATACAGAAATTGCCCCACTGCAGAGCATCCACGACCAGGTTTAGATACAAATTGTCGATGTACATGGAGATGGCAGCCGTACCTTGCGCTGCCTCCAACGATGTATTCGTCCTTGTAGCCGCTAAATGCTACGGACGTGACAGCACTCGCGCTGATATTGTACGTCTGCATGACTTCCTGCGTCTTGAGGTCCCATAGCTGCAATCGGCGCCATGTGAGTGAGCATTGCTCGTCGCGATGAAATAACACACAACACTCACTCGTATAAAGCCATCACTGCCACCGGACGCAAGAAACCTTGAGCCGCTGCTGAACTGCACTGCATTTACTCGCTGCAATTCCTCAAACCCATTAGACAAATGCGATTCACACGATACTCTCGTCAAGCGAGCTGGCGTACTCGGTTCGCGGGTGTTTCACCTGGATAGAAGAACCTCGACAGCAGCTCGCCCGAGGACGCGACGTCCAGACAGATCCCGCCTTCCGCGCTGCTGCTCGCCAATATTCTGCCGTTGTGGTTGTACCGGACGCACGTCACGTCGGCATTGAGAGAGCTGAGCGTGCGCTGGTGCGTGATGGCCTCCGAGGTGACCTCGAAGGTCTTGACCACGGGTCCAGCCGCGCAGCACAGAAACATGCTCAACAACTCTGTAGCCCCGTGGCACTGCCTCCACTATAGACGCTAGCACACAAGCAGGCACTGCGCTGCTCAATTGCCCGAGCAATGGGGCAGACGATCGCTCGCGTCGTTTCGTGTCGAGATTGCAGATGGCTACACTTTCAACGTACTTAGCGCGAACTGAAGATTGGCTCGACAAGCTCAAGACCAAGATGGCGCTGCTGCAGACGCTCCGGAAGACGGCGAGCTACGGGCTGCGCGCGGCACCTCGCAGCTCCGCGCTGTACTGTACGTGTAGTTGCGTATCTTGAGCTGTTGCTGCCTGCTGCTCGCGTCTCATCCCGTGCTCTACTCGCTGCAATTCAGCCACGGAGCGCGTATTCCCCAACTTCTCGGTGTACGGCAGCGACTCGGCCTTCCAGGTGGCCCCCAGCGCCCCGCAGTACACCAGCGCGGGCAGATATATGAAGACGAAGCGTGTGGTGAGCAGAACGACGAATTAATGGGCTTTTATCAGCTAATAGTGAGGAGTTGTGCTGCTAAATGAGCTCGTGGGTGTGTGCATCAGGGCGCCATCATGCTGTCGTGGGCCAAGGCCACCAACTCGGGCTACAACTACCAGAACAAGACGGTGAGGTGCTGCTTCGATGGACTCTCATGGTGTGGAGCAGTGATGGGCTGACGGCTCTCGTGTGCTTGCAGTTCTTCTCGCTGAGCCCGACGGAGGTGGGACTGGTGCTCGAGCTGCTGGACTCGCGCATCCCGGAGCTGTCGTTCACGCACTCGCCCAACATGAACGCGTCGGAGGAGGACAAGAACTCCAAGACGCTGCATATCACGCGCGCGTCGGGCTCGGACGGAAACCCCTTGGTGCTGATCAAGGTCAACCACGAGGGCGAGTCTGTCGCTACGCTGAACGTGGGCGAGGCTCGGGTCTTCCGGGTAAGTGGACAACGCTGAATCGTATGACTGCTGCATCTAACATCTACCGCCCACTTGTCTCCTGTAGGAATTGCTGACGTACTCTCTTCCTCGGCTCTTCGGCTTCCACTCGGTGCTGGAAGGACCTCTGTAAGATATGAGCAGCATCGGGCCACGATAATCTACGTGCATACTGGAGTGCTAACGACTGTTGCAACGATATAGGAACGTCGAGGGCGACAACGGAGGCGGCTTCTTCCAGGGCGGCGGCAACTCGTATTCGTCGGGCTCCAACGGCGGATACCGCGGTGGCAACAAGCCTGCTGGTGACTGGCCCTTCTAATGCAGCTGTGAGGGCGGATGAACCAAAGATTTTGGAGCCCTGGTGAGCTTGGTGTGTTGGGGCGGCTGTCACATGCTAGAAGCAGCTTCAACAGAATAACCAAAATGAAGTCGCTTTGCAAAGTAGCTGGTAAAGCTTGAAACCACGCGATTTTTACGTTTGTATGCTTGTCAATAGCATGATTCACAATACAATGTTCATACAGTAGCGTTAGTTAGTTGCAGGATGAGCTAGAACCTGTTGCTGTTTGTTAGCTGGCTGGAATATTCTTATAGCTTGGGTCTCTGCAGGTGCCTGTAGAAGCGGTGCTGCTCGGAACCAAGTGCAGTAGTAACTCAGTAAGCCAGCTCGCGATACTCCGCACACCAGTCGAGCTCAGGCAGCGAGTTGTACGCACGGCTGTAGTGTGCATCTAGCAACTCGAACTCTTTCCACATCGCTCCAGACGAGATGGCGAGTGGTTTAACCTCGCTGAAACGCGCTTCTGCGTTCGCTTGATCCTTGTTTGTCTCGATCACCTTCTTCAACTGGTTCGTTGTAGCTTCGTGGCCTTCCTTCGGACCTTTCTCCACTTGCAACGAGCTCGTCTTCAGCCTCTTCTTCGACTTCCGAGACGACACTTCCTCCATGTCCTGCAGACAGCGTTTTCGGTCGCTCTTGAGCCCACTTCGGAGCCACTGCTCCATCGTCTCTGGCTTGTTATCTGCTGGGCTAAAATGCTTTTCCTCTTGTTGGTGCACTTTGTGACGAGCATCGACCAGCGCGGCAGCCTGTTGCAGACAGATCTTGTGCAGCCGCGTGCACTCTTTGAGTATCTGAGCTTGCGCCTTGTTCGCCAGCTCAAGCTCCAGCAGCTTCTCCGTTCGGTCCTTCTTCATCTTGATGAGTTGCTGGCTCTGCTGCTCCAGCTCGAGGGTCCTGGCTGTCATGCTCTCCTTCAGTCGGTCGTTCTCCTCCTTGAGCTGCTGGTTGCGAGTCTCCAAGCGCTTGTTGTCCATCGCCAAGACACGCTGCAGGCTGTCCAGATCCTCCTCGCCTTCGACGGTAGACTGCGTGAACGCCCACTCTTCCACGCCCAGAGGCGAGCTGGTCTCCATATCGTTGAGTATTCCTTCCACGCTTCGCTTCACTTTTTGCAAAGTGAGCGAGCCTGCCTCTGCTTGATTTGTCGGCCGCAAGAGCGTTTGTCCTTCAGTTGAAGTTTTGCGACAACAACCTGGTAATGTGCGACAGCAACAGCAACAGCAACAGCGCGTAATAGGCAAACAAAACAGTCAATTGGAAGAGTTGCAGAAACCGAGCTCCTTGTGATCTCTAGGCCGCGGAACTAACAACGCGGGGTCGACGGGGAGCTGCGCCGCGGGAGCTGAGCCGAAACCCGGGCGATCAGCGCGAGTGATCCACGCGGCGTGTCCTGTCTCGCCCCTCGCCTGCCTTGCCTCGTGCTATTCAGTTGGCTGGGTGGGCGCGTGGGTTGTTTGCTATCCTCCGACTCGAGCTGCACTGCGCTGCGACTCTATATCTAGAATGAAAGCTGCGCGCCGTAGCCAAACTTGAAGTCGTCCTTGAGCGGGAAGCCCTCGGCCGAGAGCGTGAGCGCGAAGTTGGGCAGCACACGCGACTCGATGCTTGTCGCTACGCGGAACGTCGAGTCCACGCTGGACACGAACCGTGTCTGGCCCAGGTCCATCTCCACGCCGCACGTGGTCTGCGCCTCACCCGAGGCGTGGTTGTACACGAGCTCGGAGCCGTAGCGGATCCGGTGGCCCACCTTGCGCAGGTACGCAAGCTGGAACGTGCCCATGGCGCCGTAGGTGGCCATGCCCACCCAGTCGCGCTCGCTCCACTTGCCGGCGTAGGCCGAGATGACCTTGCGGTGCTTGCCGTGGTAGTAGGCCTCGCCGCCAAGAGCCAGGTTCTGCGTGACGCTCTGCAGGTAGCTGACGCCGAGCAGCGGGCCGTTCGAGATCTTCATGTTCCAGGTGAAGTCCTCGCCGACGTAGTCGAAGTCGGCGAGCGCCTGGGAGCCGTGCTCCTCGTTCTTGAGCTGCGACTTGACGCGCATCTTCCAGTTGCCCGAGAGCCGCTGGTTCCACCGCGCGTCCAGGTAGCCGTCGGGTGTGATCTTGCTCATGAGGAAGGTGGACGGGTCCATGGGGTCCCCCATCACGACGTTGGCGCCGAACTGGTACAGGCCGCCCGGGATCATGGGCGTGCCCAGCAGGAACGAGTGCGACGTGGAGCAGCGCGCGCCCAGGATGCGCGTGAAGTCGAAGCGGAAGCCGTCGAAGGCGTCGGGGCTCACGGGGCCCTTGAGCTCATTGGGCGCGTTCTCGTACAGGCCCGGGTTGGGCAGCTTGGCGCGCTCCTTCTCGATCTCCTCCACCTGCTGCATGAACACGGGCAGGTCTCCCTCCTACCAGGCGGTAGAACGAACGCGGTAGAACGCGGTAGAACAAGCAACGTCAGAGCCAAGAGGTCTCAACATCAGGGCTACGCGGCACGTACGGGAGCCGCGCTGGTGGCCAGCACGGGGTACCGCTTGCTGGCTGAGCGCTCGGTCTTGCTCGGTGCACTCCCCATGGCGACGGGCGGAGGGAGAGGGGAACAGGCAGCGGTAGGCGAAGCGGGGCGCTCGAAGCTCCTGCTGGTGACTGGAGATCGAGCGGCTCAAAAGAGCGCGCGCCAGGAGAATCGACGCGTCTTTTCCGCCAATCCAGAGGCGCCATTTTCGCATTTTCAGCCAGTAACACGCTTGTATGTCGTACTTAGAGAGGGTGATTTGGACACACCATTCTCACTTCATGCGCGCATGTTGCATCACAATTGGACTGTGCAGGTATCCGACGTGATGGCGAGCTGGCTGGGCGACGACGACGACGCCGCGCTGTACACGCTGGCCTACTTCTCGAGCGCCTGGACGCGGCCCGTGGACGCGTTGGCGCTAACGAGGTTGCGCGCACTGCTGGGCGGCGTCAACGCGCTCAATCAGCAGCACCAGCTCATCGGACTGCTGGAAGTTCGTCGCCACGAGGACGGAGACGAGGACGGCGACAGCAGCAGCGGCGGAGGCGCCAAAGCGCAGCGACTCGAGCCATCGTACGGATGTCGCAGCGCAGTTGCAATTGTATTTACTGTCGTGTTTAAGTGCGTGCGGGTGTGCGTGTGTTTGATGCCGCTGCCAGAACCTTCCGGTCGCTGTGCAAGCACTTCCAAGTGACGGACCTACCGGCGTGCGTGCTGCTGGACGCGCAAGGACTAGCGCTGACGCAGGGCTCGCTTAAAGCGCTGGAGGTGGTGCATTAGGCAATTGGCTCTTAAAATGGTGGGATGGGTTCTGACTTGCTGTGGTTTGATAAACAGACTGAGCTCCGCGAGCTTCACGAAGAGGAGGCAGCTCCAACGACCTCGAGCGGATCATCATGTAAGGCTTGGGTATTGTCTCTATATTGTCTGTTTAATTGTCGATTTTTGATTGCGTGTTGTCGCTAGGGGAAGTTCTTGGTGAGCTTTTGAAAGGCAGCGGGTACCCAGGAGTAGCATGGAAGGCACTTCAGCCGCTGTGGCAAGTTGAAGTTACCTCCACAAGCGCAGATATCCCTACGCCCATGGCAGTTGATAGCCCGGAGCTGGTGAAGATGCGTGAGAAGGCTCTGGAGCTTTTCGAAACGGGGCAATTCCTCCCGGCTGTGTCGAGCTTTGTGAACGTCTTGCTGCGCTGCCCCACGTGCACAAAGTCCAGCTTCAATCTCGCTGTCATTCTGCAAATGATCGGTTCGTGCAATTTCCCAAGCCTTACGACGGACTCGCAAGAATTTTGGGGAACTAAACTCACTTGCACCCTATTTTCTTTGTGTGTGTAGGTGAGACGTACTTTGCAGTGTCATGCATGCTGCGTGTTGTGGCTCTTGAGGATAGTGACTCTGTTGCGCATACGGTTCTCCGGTATGTATGTATGTTTTGGTGCTGTTGTGAGGACAGTAGCATTAAGGTCTGACTTGCTTCCTTTGTTCATCGCTGCAGATCCGTGTACTATCTGGAGGAACCTGATCTCGTGGTAGCTGGGTATCATTCAATCCTCGCCGAGAACCGTGAGAGTCACGTTCGAGCGGTGCACTCACTTGCAACGCTTGAGGGGGCTACCACAACCAAGACCGCTGCTCCCGCCTACGTTGCTGAAGTTTTCGACGAGCTTGCGGATACTTTTGAGGAGAAGCTGGTGGCCCACTTAGAGTACCGTGTGCCGTGGCAGCTTGTCGAAGCCTTGCAAAAGCTTTCGCCTCCCGGATTTATCCCCAAAGGCTCGCCGCTAAAGCCGGAGTGGGTCGTGGCGGATGTCGGCTGCGGCACCGGCCTCTGTGGCCGTCTCCTCCGTCCGCACGTCAAGCATATCACCGGGGTGAGGAAAGATCGATGGTTTCAACGCAGTGATTGAAGCAGCTAACGTCATTGTACGGTATTTTCCACAGGTCGACATTTCGCGTTTGATGATTGAGAAGACACGGGCCGAGGGCAGTTACGACGAGCTTCAGAGTACGTATCGTACGCGTTCGTCTGCAGGCCGCCCTCTGATGCTGTGTTGCTGTTGTTTCTTGTACTGTACAGCGGCGGATATCGTGCCGTTCCTGGAGTCGTGCGCCGACGAATCCTTGGACCTGATCATCTCGGCTGATGTCTGGATATATGTGGGCGCATTGGAGCAAGTGTTCGAGTTGAGTGCCCGCAAGCTCCGTGCTTCCACCGGGTGGATGGCCTTCTCGATTGAGCTGTTGCCTCAAGGCATCATCGACAACTCTGAGGATAACTCGGTCGGCTATCGTATAGCTCCGTCAGGGCGGTTCCAGCACTCGCATGAGTACATCGTGACTCTCGCTAGTCGCATGAGCTTCAACATCGCTGTTAAGCAAGATATCAGTGTGCGCAAGGAAAGTGGCGAACCAATTCCTGGACGCATTTACCTCCTCCAACGAACTACATGAGGGTGAGTGATCATGTTAATCAACTCAAAGCGAAAAACTGTCTTCGGTTCCGGTGCTTGCAATGCCCACCACAGAGGGGATAGATAATTATTACTTAGGGTGAGGCTATGAGCGAGCTCGTCGTTGCTGGTGCACCACACAGCCTGCTCTCGTCCTAGCGCTAACTTCGTTACGTACAATCAACCAGCCCGCTGGATATGTTCATGATCGTACACCGCCAGCTTGCGCCGTTGCATGGGAGGCTGACGCGCTGAGCACGACGCTGTTGGCCTTGTCGGGCTGTACGCCCATGAGCTTGAGCAGCGTCTCGCGGTAGTTCCACGACAGCACCATCTGTCGGATCCTGTCGCCCTTGAACGTGAAGAAGGACTTGCCGCTGATGCACACCTTCTTGTGACGGGGCTCGACGCCGAAGATCGGGAAGATCTGTGTGCCGCTGAAGGTCCACGTGGCCTTCATCTTCTCCGTGCTGCCTTCCTCTCGCTGGATGATGTACTCCTCCATGATCCCGTCCGGGAACGCGTCCAGCAGCATGTTCCAGTGCGACATCACAGCCTCCACGCCGTGCAGCCCCTCGGAGTAGTCCGGGCTGATGAGCGTCACATCCTCGTCGTACACGTTGTCTGCGATCTCCTCGAGGTCCTCGATGCCTCCTGTGTTCCAGGCCTCCAAGATGCCGTGCAGGATGTCGTATCTCCGTCGGTAGATCTTCTCCGCCTGCTCGTTGGCCTCCATCTCCTTCTTCACGGCTGCGATCTGCTGCTCCTGTCTCTTCGCCTTCTTCCCCACGTGAGCGTTCCCCCCTGCAAGTCTGTCTGCTTCCCCCCTCATGCGGTGCAGCTCGGCCGTCTTCCTCTTGCGGTGGTGGTGGGCTGTGGGCGTCGGCATCTTCTGCAGCGTGTGCTGCTGCTGCAGCGGCTGCGGCTCCAGTTTGCACTCCACGAGCGTCTGCAGCTCTCCAGCGGCACCAGCGCCAGCTCCGCCGACGTGTGGATCGAAGCCCGCGGCCTGCAGCATGTGCAAGTCCTGCTCTGTCTCGTAGAAAAACTCGAGGTCGGATGTGAAGATGGGCGAGTCCGGCGTGGCGTTGGGGCTCGCGAAGGGCTCGAGGAAGTCGTCGGCCGAGGCCAGCAGGAACTGGTCCAGATCCACGTCCATGGCGGCGTCCATGCCCGCGAGGCCCGCGGTGGCGCCGAAGCAGTCAAGCGTCTCTTCCCACTCGCGCCACTCGCAGCTCGGGCTGCGGCGCATGGCGGCGGAGGCGGAGGACAGGAAGGTGGCGGCCGAGGCGCCAGACACCACGTTGCCGAGGGCGTCGGCGCCGGCGGAAGATGAGGCGGCGGCGGCGGCGGGCGCCACGTCCAGCGGGTGCAGCGGCGACGACGCGCGCATGAAGTTGAGGCGGGGGCTGGGCGGGGCGGGCG
>JAIKVJ010002426.1:0-18623 GCA_024679225.1 Phytophthora pisi
CATTTTTGCCGTTTCAAAACGGCAAATCCGACCTGCTCGGTCATCTTGGCCGATGTCCAGCCAGCTAAACCCCACTTGTATGCACGACCTTCGTCATCATCTTTGAGCTGCAAAATATTGTGCCTTGCAAAATTTTTGGCAAATCCGATGCGGAACTTCCGGTGGCGAGCAGTGGCGCTAATGCACGTGTACAACATCCCCGTGGTACACGTGTCAGAGCTGCTAGGGCCTAAGCTAAGGTCAATCAGGCGCTGGTATGCGTTATTTTTGAGCGACGGCATCGTCAACATCAAGCAAGAAACCAAGGAAAAACATACCAAGTGGCCCCCTGCAGTGCTACATTTCGTGAAGGCTTACGTTGACGACCACCCCACATTTTATCTGGAAGAGCTGCGCGACCGCATCACCACACGATTTCCCCTCCTGCAATCGGTTTCGACTTCGACAATTTGCCGTGCACTCAATTTCGACCTAAAGCTGACCCGCAAGGTGCTCTCTAAGGCTGCGCGTGAAGCGGTTCCTGCTGAAATTCGCATCTACAAGGAGAAGCTGCAACCACTGTATTCGTACGCGGAGCAGTTGGTCTTTCTCGACGAGACATCGAAGGACGGCCGTCATGCATTTCGTCGCTACGCATGGTCGAGAAGAAACACAAAGGCAATTGTGAGGTTGCCTTTCCGCCGAGGTAAGCGCTTGTCCATTATGGCTGCTCTGGATGTGACTGGTTTTATTGGGTGGGAATGGACAGAGGGGACATTTTCACGAGGAAAGTTTCACCGGGCTTTTCTTAAGCATGTCATTCCGCATCTAAACCCGTGGCCGCTTCCAAGATCGATCGTCATCTTGGACAACGCGAAGATACACGTCTACCCGGAGCTCGAAGCTGCTGTGCATGTGTGCGGTGCGCGATTAATCTTTTTGCCGCCGTACTGCCCTCAACTAAACCCGATAGAGCAAGCGTTCGGGTTGCTTAAGCGCTGGATACAACGCCATGCAAACCTGGTGTTCCCGCTGTACCCTGAGCTGGTGCTAGATATCGCCATGCGGAAGTGTACACGGCGCGACGTTGATGGCTGTTTGGGGTCTTTTCAACATTGTGGATACAGCGGCTCCTTACTTAGAAACGAAGTTTTTGAAGATTTGATCAGTTCATGTAACGTCCGGCAACAAAACCGCTAATCCTACAATGCTACACAACTACACATTCTCAAATGATTCTATACCTTCCACGTCTTCATCCTGCTGTTCGCTTCCATTATCTCCATCGCTTGCTTCATGTTTGTGCTCTTCGTCGTCCAAATCGGGTTGAGTTGGTACATTTGGTGTGAAGTCATGATAGATTCCAGCTGAGAAGATGTTATAGTCTGGCAAACCGACTGCTCTTCTCAGCGAAACCACATCGACTTCAACGGGTATCCATACCCCACTCCACTGTAACCGTATCGTTGCCGTTTGCGCACGAGCTTCTTGAGAGGCTTGCGCACACTGTAGCTCTATCTCCTCTCGTTGTCGATCTAGCTGTATCGCCTGATCTGTTGTGTTGTCGTCCGGGACGTGAAACGACTCGGCATCTGGGCGACGGGCATTCACCACGTCGAGATGGTGGGCCGTGATCGGTCCAAAACTTACAGCGTTAGCGGTCTCGTGTGCTAAACGCTGTAAGCGAGCCTGCTGTATGCGCTTCTCCGTAGCGCGTTGAAATCCAGACGCCGAAACAGGTCCAGCGGTGTTGCGAACGTACAGGAACGCCAGAAATTTAAACTCGCTTCCTGGCACTCTGTCGCTTGGTTTTAGGAGCTTCCAGCGCCGTTGTAACGAGTCCACGAACGTCGATGCTGAAAGACACCCGTACTTGTCCTGATTCTCATTTCCTGGTCTCTTGAGGTAGATGTCACTGTCCTCTCCCAGCTCGATTCGTTTCTTTCGCTTGGCCACCTCCGCACTTACAGCTAACTCGTTGAACTTCGCGATACACTTCATGCGAAACACGTCATAGCCTTCTGCAACATCGAACATCACATCTCGTTTCCATCCACCACGAGCATTGCCATGGGGCTCGCCAATACGAACCGTCAATGAGGCGGTCAATACTCTGGGCAACTCAGTGGGCGGGATCATCGCTGTGCTTGCATCCATGGTAGAGCTGTAGAACGTACACGAGTGGGCAGGGAAGACGCTGTTGGGAAATGAAATGCGCATGCCTTTATTTCATCCAGACTCTAGACTGTATAGCAACAAAAATATCGAATACACCTGGTTAGTAAGCGTCTCTCCCCCGGTATAGAATCAACAAGCAGTCTGACCGAGCACATTCAACTGGTTGTCGTACCGCCTTGTACTTGAAAAAGCAACAATACTGCGGTTGGCTCCTCTCCTAGCGACCTTATCCATTGCGCTGATACATGTCGTCATAAGCCGGTTTGCCCTTCACGCCGTACGTCACCAGGTCCTTCTCGGGCTTGCTAAGGTGCGAGAACGTCATATCGTAGGTAGTGCGCGTGCCCGTCTTGTCCGGGCCTAACCCAGTCGTCGAGCCGAGGTTCCCCATGGACGGCAGCTAGCGCACAATGTCGTTCTTCTTGGTCATCTTGCGCGTGCGGAGGGCCAGGTACGTAGTAATCACGGTCGACAGACCCTCGGGAATAGCACTCACGGTCAGAGCCATAGCGATCTTGAAGTAGTAGATGCAGCCTTTGACCACGGGGCCGTCGATGGGGTCGAAGAACTCCTTGAAGTTGTAGACCCACACGGCGATGCATATGATGACAATGACCTTGGGCAGCAGCTCACCGAACTCGTCCAGCTTCTTGGTGAGCAGCATGTTCCCGTCCTCCTTGGGCACATCCTACACCGACTGCTGCGTCTTGCCGATCACCGTCTTCATGCCGATCTCTGTTGCCACGCCGTGGTTGACCCCAACGGTAGCGGTGAACACATCCTGGTCTTGGCCTGGATGATGGCCTCCATGTCCAGCAGCAGCACGCCGATGTCCTTGGTGGTGGACGTGGACTCGTCCGTCATTTGCGCCTGCCCCACGCGGACGGCCGTCCTCTTCATGACCAGCAGACGCAGGTCCGTAGAGGCCTTGTCGTCTATGCGGATCTCCGTCATGTCCGCGGGCACGAGCTCCCGCACGTCCAGCATCAGCATCACTCTGTCGCGCATCACGCGCATGTTGTCGGACAGTCAGTTCTTGACCGCCTCCAGCACAGGTCGGGAGCAGCCCTTGGTCGCACAGTAGCGTTACATCACAGCATTCTAGACAAGTCAGCGCATTGACAGTTTACGTAGAAGCAGAATATACAGCATACCTAAGCATACTGGCTGAGGATCGGCACCGCTTGTGCTGGGAGCTGGCGTAGTCTCGGCCGCGTAACATGTGCCGCTGGAAGCTGGTGTGGCCGCGTAGCTGATGCTGGTGAGGTCGCCGCTTCGCGGTGGTTGGCTGGGAAGCTGGATCCGATTTAGAAAACTCGGGGGTGGCAAAACAGTGGCGTGGCGTCCGAGATATTTAAACCTACCCCTTTCAAAGTCGGATTTATCTTTTCCGACCACTACGATATCCGAGGCCAAACCAGAGGGCAAAAACACTGCAAGGCACAATATATCCGACCTGCTATATCGGACTTCTCCGCATCGGATTTGCCAAAATTTTTGCAAGGCACAATAATCAGTTCCAGTTATCTTGCCGTTTGTATGGTCGTTATCCTTTCCCCATCTTGTTGCCTCAAGGACGGAGGTCGTCCTATCTTCAGGCTTTGCCCACAGTCACATCGTTGACTCAGCATATATTGTTAGGCTTTTGAACCCCCGTTTTTGAGATAAATGCTAGCTGTGCTCACCCCCTCTCTTCCCAAATTGCGCGGCTACGACTCGTAGCGATAACTCTCATGTACCCGTCGTAGGCTACGAGTAGCCTACGAGTAGCCTACGACTGGTACATGAGAGTTATCGTCTGCACCACCAATCGATTGAACCTACCAGCACACTGCTTAGTACACTGCACATGTGTATTGGCCGATCCCTGTTTTGCGTTCCAGGCATCATGTGATTGATTCCAACCAAAGAAATTTACATTTTGCATTTAAATGGAGGATTTAAAGAGCCAGAAATCCCTGGTATCCTCGCCCTACTTAAGTAGAAGTTTGTGCGAGGAGGGAAATAAAGCATCATACGACGACCCGTTGAATATTCAGGCCCGATCCTCGTGGAAATGTTCGAGGCGCACGGCTGAAGCTGGCAACGCT
This sequence comes from Phytophthora pisi, assembly GCA_024679225.1. Taxonomy (NCBI): domain Eukaryota; phylum Oomycota; class Peronosporomycetes; order Peronosporales; family Peronosporaceae; genus Phytophthora; species Phytophthora pisi. The sequence continues at coordinate 4,248 of JAIKVJ010002426.1, forward strand.
TTGTTTGGATTCGTCGCTTGGCTATTCGGTAACGAGTCGTAGCTAACAACATTGTCTAGAACTTTTGATACTATGGAGGTACTGGCATTTTGGTTGAGTATCATGCGTAATAAGGAGATGCATAGAACAATCGTTTTTGTACGCTACCGCACAAGACGAATCCTAACACTCTGTTCTTCTCCTAGACTCGACCAGGTTGGCGACCGCGCCAAGGTACGTAAAGGAGGTCTAGGTAGGTTAGAGAGCAGAATTAGCGAGAGGCTAACCGGAAACGAACTCAGTTTGGAATTTGCTCGGTAGAGAGCTTTTCGTTGGAAACGGATCAGGCATCTACGAGGCGCTCAGCATCCTCATCGGACAAGCACGGCTCGATCAGCAGCGCGTCGCCCGCCTTGGCAAGGTGCGCGTACTGCTGCGAGAGCAGGTGATCTCTGATCGAAGTCATTGTTCGGTTGTGGCTTGCCTGCACCGTCGGGTACAGTCCTGTAGCCTCCGAGAGCCGGGCGGAGGGTTCCGCAGGAGCAGCCGGCGGATCACTTCCCCCTCCACTTGAAGTCGGTAATCATGTTCGCGACTGGCGCGGGTGGCGTCGGCGGGGAGGACGCTGACCCGGGCGTTCGTCACTGCGGTCGGGAGCTGCAAACGCAGCCGCCATAGTGCTGCGTGAACGGTCTTCGGGCTGGTCGGCGACAAAAACCTGAAAGAGGCCAGGCACATCCTGCTTGATGATGTCGGCTGGTTCCCACGAAGCCTCGATGTCATCAAGGCCGAACCCCTTGACGAAGACCTCCCAACGGTGAGAGTCCGGGCTCAGACGGCAGTCGAGCAGCGCCTCAACCAGATGTCCACCCTCGCCATAGATTGCTTGCTCTTGAAGCTCCTCCACGCGCCCACGGGCCGCATCTCGGTAAAGTTGGAGTCGGCGAATAGTGATAGCAAATGGCTCGATGATATCTTGGACCTCGAAAGTGTAATCATTCAGCGCCTTGAGGATGCGCTTGGGGCCGCGCCACACCAAGGCCAGTTTGAGTCCACTGCGGCCAGTTGCTGTCGCCGCCAAGACAAAGTCACCTTCGCTAAATCTGTGCAGCCGCACGCCTTGGCGACGCGCGTGCCGCTCCCGCGCCGCACGCCGGCGCTTCTCGCTGGCGTCCACCATTTCCGCATGCATGTTATCTAGCGCTTCACGAACAGCGGTGAGGTGACCGCGAACTTCCGAGTCGACCCACGCGATGGTCTCTTGCGTTGGAGATTGAGGAGGCAAGATGCTGCGAAGCTGGGAGTCAGCCGGCGGTGCAGTGAACGCTGTCAGGGGCGAGTGCCCATCGAGTCTGTCCGCGGGCATAGCGTTGAGCGCCGCTTGCACCACCGGTAGCACTGCGGGCCAATCTCGGACATGCCGCCCGCGCTCACTGAGAAGGGCCTTCACGCTTTTGAGCACTTCTCTGTTCACCACTTCAACGGTCCCACGGTGTGTAGGCAGTGGTGAAATGGTGGTGCGCACCCAGGGCGCGTTGCAGCCGTTCGACAACCTGGTTCCGAAAGTGCGCTCCCTGGTCGGAGACCCACTGATGCACAACGCCGAAACGCTTGAACCAATCGACGAGACCTTGGTACGTGTGGTCGGACGTTGCATGCGTGCATGCCACCAGCTCAACGAACCCGCTCATTCCATCCTTGAGGACCAACGTATTTGAAGCCACTCGTGCTCTCGATCATAGTAAGGAAGTCGAAGTGCAACACCTCGTTGGGGCGCGTCGCGCGCAATGTTTCTCCAAACGGACGCGGAATGCGTCTGCCTGCGGCCACCATGCAGTGCAGACACTCGCTGACAAACGTGGTCACGTCGGGGCCCATCGTGCTCCAGAAGAAACATGACTCGAGCGACTTGAGCGTCGTGGCCGCCCCGCGATGCCCACTGGCTCCTGCGTGCGCCACCACGCATAGACGCTGTTGCAATTCACCCGCCTCGGACGGGATCCACACCTGCCCGGCCGATGTCATCTGTAGTTGTCGCTCCTCGTTCCATTGGACACCGGGGTGAGTTGCCGCTACGGCCGCTTGCTGCACGGCCCGGATCTCCTGCTCGGACGGCCACACGAAATCGGCTTCTTCCAGCGGGGATACTCGTTCGACGACTGCTAGGCGCGCCACTCGAGTGGCCGTTCGCGTTACTTCTAGCGTAGGCCCCGCGCCCCAGCGGCTTAGCAGGTCGCCCCACGCATTTTCCTCGCCTGGCACGTGTTCGATTACGTAGCGGAACGACATGAGCGCGAGCGCCCAACGTTGTAGCTTGTCAGCTTGGTAGCGCGCCATCATCCCATCGGTCGCGTAGGGATTAAAGATGTAGACCAAGGTACGGTGATCCGTAAAGAAATGAAAGCCGCGAGGGCGCAATAAGAGGTAATCCAGTCGACGCACAGCTTCGACGATTGCGAATGCCTCCTTTTCGATGGTGGGCCATCGTTGTGAGGCACCGACGAAGCGACCACTAAGGAACGCAAGCGGGCGGTGGTGTTGCTCCGCCCGTGGTAGCTTGAGCTCTTCCGGATCAAGCATCGTGACGACGGTGCCCCAGTAGTCGTTGCTGGCGTCGGAGTACAGACATAGGTCGGCCGTAGGACTTGGGTGAGCAAGCGGCACCATCTTGAGGAGCGCTTCTCGGACAGCTTCCACCCCGGCCACTTCATCTGCGCCCCAGCTGACATCTTCCAGCCTGACTCGGGATAACTTGACCTTCTTCCTCGAGCCGGCGATCTGTGCCGCCCGCTCCAGCGCGTCGTACAGGACTGCCGTGATGCGCGTGAATTCTGGAATGCTCTGCCGCATCCAGTTCACGGCGCACAGAAACTGCTGGAGGTCTCCGGCCGTTTGTGGCGACTGCATCTCGACCAATCCCTGGATTCGTTCAGATCAGTGTCGCACACCTTGAGCTGATATCATTCGCCCACACCACTTCACCTCCGTCGCGAAGAGCTGACACTTCTTCGCGTGGAGTTTGAGGCCAAACTTTTCGCAGCGCTCTAGGACCTTATCCAGCACTTTGAGGAGCGAAGATTCCTCTTCTGCATAGCCCAGGATATCATCCAGCCAGGCCAGAATGCACGTCCCGAGTAGATCTCCGAAGATCTCCTCGACAACGCCTTGGCAGTAGGCCACCGCATCGGTGGCGCCCATGGGCACCCGCGTCGGCGTGTAGATGCCCCTGTGGGTTACAAAGAGTAGATCTCCTGGGAATCGGGGTGAAGCGGCAGCTGCCAGTACCCACGAAACCAGTCGAGGACAAAGAACACCTTAGCGCCCTCCAGCTCACCGATCACGACCTCGAGCACTGGCATAGGCCACGGCATGGGCTCTGTGCGCTCGTTGACACCACGCATGTCGATCGTCATGCGCGGATCCGCCAGCGGGTCGTCAGCCTGCTCCTTCTCCTTGACAATTCGAGGTGCAGAGGCCCAGCGACTACGATGGTTCTTGTAGATGAGTCCGTGCTTCATCAATGTGGACGTGTGTCTGTCCAAAAAAGCACGATCGTTTGGTGAATAGCGGCGGGGCTGCGCCCGAATTGGCGTCGCTCCGGGTTTCAGCCTGACTTGCATTGGCGCTACGCGGACAGGCCGAACTCGAGCCGAAACGAATCCGCTCGCATCTGCAGGATGCCCCGAAGCTTGGTGCAGCCATCGAGTGTCAATCCCATCCTCATTGCTATCTCTACCTTGGCCTCCAGGTAGCGGGTCACCTCTGCCAGATTCGTCGGCCGCAAACACGGTGGCGCTGTACGTGTCTCGTATCGCTCAATGTCTTCCTCCTCTGCGTCCGGCCCTGGATCCTGCGCCGCCACCGCCAATCGGCAAATGCGCTGGAGCGAAGTGGATGAGGACTGGTCTCTGTCCACCTTCGGCGAAGTGTCTCCCCCAAGCTCCCATTCGGCTTGCGCATCCCGGGCTTCCACCAGTAGCTTGTCCGTGGGATAACCGAGGATCTTCATGATAGGGCGGCCCACCGTCAGCTCCATTCTCGAGTTGGCCTCTTCGACATAGCAGGCCAAATTGCGCAACATCATAGGGCCGGCAGACGTAGTGAGGACGATCTCGCTAAACGTCGCCATGCGCTGAACCACCACCTCGCGTCCTCCTACTGGACTCAGCCGCACCGGAGGAATTGCCTGCACAGCGACCGACTTGCCGGCCTGGGAATCGAGTCGAGAACGCCGCGCGCAACTAGCGACGTGTCGGCGCCAGGATCGAGGAGGAGGGCCTTGACGGGGACACCTTCTACAGCCGCCTCAACCGTACCACGGTCTTCGCCGGCGGTAAGCACCGAGTCGCTCGCTGTCACCACATCAAACTTATTCATGCTGACGCCTCGAGCTCCGGCGAATTGTTCGCGCCTCCTTCGCAGCAACTCTGTTGCTTCTTCCGGCGAGCAGAGGGGGCACTGCCGCACTTGATGCTCTGTAGATCCGCATTTAGGCACGCTCCACGCCCAGACCGTGTCTCTGGCGTTGGACCCCGACTAGGCGACTCTTGTGGCCGCGTGGACCCATAGCCTCGGCCACCGGGCCAGGTTGATCTCCATGACCGCCACGAGTACTCAGGCTACTGTGAGCACCGTGAGTTGACGTGTTAGCACTACCACCAGCTCCTCTGCTGGTATTAGCACCCGACCACCATTTCCACCGCGGCCAGCGCCACCGGAGCGAGGCTGGCTTTGCGCTGTCGGCACCTGTCCAGTTGACGCTTGCGCGGCGTGCTCCCACGTCATAAACTCCTTTATTAGCTGGGTCACCCAGGAGCAAAATGGCACCACCTCGTACTTGTACGTCTTGTTCTCCTGCAGCGTCAGCTTCGTGTTGATAACAGCCTTAAACCCGGGGGGGGGGTGCAAGTGCAGCAGCAAGGTACTTCACCAGGCGACGCTGCTCGTGCTGGAACGCGAGGTCCGTGAGGTTGAACTTGTCCAGTATGGCTTCCATATCCGCTTGAAGGTTCAACATGCGGCTCTCCGGCTCGGGCCAACGCGTATGCATCCGCAGCGCCTTCATGTCCTCGTCGACCGAGGTATAGTCCACGTGCGAAGGTGCCTTCGCCTGTAGGAAATTGGCCACCCATTGCTCTTCCGTGATTGCGCCAGGCAGCTGGTTGAACTCGTACCGGGCAATCATACGCTTCGTCTTGGACTCGATGCAGGCGCCCACGGGATGGCGAAGGCTCCACTGCGTCTGGAGCGCATTGATCGCCCCCAGATACGTCTCGTACTTGTGCATGAAGGTACGACGATATTGCATCGTGCGTCCCTCGAACCGGGGTGGCTGCGGTAGCGCTGGTGCCGCCGCTACCCGTGACGGACCAGCGTCAAGGGCGTGCTGCATAGGTGACGCTTGACTCACTGTCTCCATGACTTCATCTTCTCGCTCGAAGGGGTTTGGGATCTGCAACCGCAGACCCGGGGAGCGCGGGGACCTTGATGCCGCGCTCTCTATCTGCAATTCCGCGGCCCGAGCTGCCAGCTCGTCCACGTTGACGTCGTCTTTGTCTCCCATCTGGTCACGCGCGAAGTCGCTCGCGCGGAGCTTGAACCGTGTAGAACTGAGAAACAAAAGTAAACTTTGATCCGTTTCTAACGGAAAGCTCTCTACCGAGCAAATTCCAAACTGAGTTCGTTTCCTGTTAGCCTCTCGCTAGTTCTGCTCTCTAACCTACCTAGCCCTCCTTTACGTACCTTGGCGCGGACGCCAACCTGGTCGAGTCGTTGTGGCTTGCCTGCACCGTCGGGTACAATCCTGTAGCCTCCGAGAGCCGGGCGGAGGGTTCCGCTGGAGCAGCCGGCGGATCAATGCCTACGAACGCAACGACACCACGGAAGCTGAATTTCTCGCGATGATAACGGAATCACGCCCGTTTACGCCTCCTTCGACGACCCACTCGGTGCTCATTGACAGCGGAACCTACTGCTCGGCTGTCGCCATACCCACCGTCTTCAAGTCGCTCATTCACGACAACGTGAACGCTGCATTGAAGGAGATTTTCGCGGAACATGGGATCTCCATGGTCCAGAAGGCTTCAACGGGAGGTGTTCTTCTCCACGGGACGACTCGTGAAGCGGAGCAGGCCAGGAGGTGGTGCTGCTTGGCCGCAAGTTCACGATCAAGCGTCAATCCTCCATGGCGAACAAGTTCTTTCTGGATGTATTTGGCGTTGGCTCGACTGAGACGGCTAACAAGCTCTACAAGAGCTTTGCCGCTCTTGGTGCGAGACCGTTGTTTCTGACACCACGAGATGTCAACATGAAGGCCCAAGCTGCTACACCAACCTGACGCTTCTACTTCGGCCTGGACGAACCGCCATCGTGCCTGATGGTAAACGGGTTCGTAACGAATCAGCTGATGTATGGAAGGAAGCTCTTTTTGGCTCGTGGAGGGCGCTCGTTAGCGCCACCGGAATGTGCCCGAGGGTACAAGAAATCCGCGTATGCGGTCACCTTGCCATATGCATCAACTCGCGAACGCAACACGGCATGCACCGGGCGGCAGCTCGGGCACAAACGCTTGCCGTCAAGATGCGGTGAAACCAGCGCTGACAAGCTCAGCGCGACCGACGAAACCCCGCCTTGATCGGAGCCCAGCGGTGAACTTCTACAAAGTCTCCAGCGTGTCAACGGTGCAAGAGCCTCAAGATAACCGCGACCAGCCCACACCTTCTGCGATCGGTGATTACAAAGGTGGGGAAATGGACACGGAGATGGTCTCAGCATCCAGCGACGAAGATGTGGACATGGCACGCCATCTTGAAACGGGCTTCAAGAGAATTGAACGCTCGTTTGCGGACAAGAACCCGTTCGCGGAACTCGACACTGTCAACTGCGAGTTTGAGGATTGCCAACCGGATGCTCCCTCAGACATGACTCCAGGGTTTCTGGTGGTACCGATGATAAGTCGTCCGACGCCTTCGCAAGAACCTCAACCTACAAAACGTCGCTCTGCGATTTAAACAAGCCCGACAAGCTGAAAGCTGCAGCGGAAGATGCCGTTCTCGTCGACGCCACTGAAGCCCAGCTTGAGCAGCGTGAAGATCGGATGACCCAAAACATGCAACACCTCGACTTGGTGGATAATCTACTAAGTGATACGAAAAACATGGATAAAGTGGTTGAATCCATGCGAACGTTCCCTACTGCGTGGTCGACAGTGATATGCAATGACCTAAACGATGGATGCGTTAACTTCTGTGAGCTCGCCGATATCCACCTGCTAGATCGCATTCTTGCCGCCAACATGCACAACGCCAAGATGTCCTTCCACGAACGCATGGAGGCATCTCAACTGCCGTTGGGTAAAACTCGCACTACCTACATGAAGTGACTGGATGGTCAAGTGAAAAAAAACAGTGGGAATTTTTCCGCTTGCTCAGCTCCTTTGAGCTGCTAGTCATGAGCACATGCCCGTTCATATTTGGATCCAACAAATCGTTGAAGTTCTCTTGTTGGCGAAGCTGAAGACGGAATTCCACACGCCCATGTGAAAATGATATCTGGTGCTACAATCCTTCGGCTGCTACGATCTGCCTTAGGGCCGGTACCCAACTGTGACATGCTGGGGCGCATTGAAAACTTGCGCAACAGCGAACTACTGCCGGAGGAATTGCTTTCAGTGACTTTGGATTGCCTGTCGCCCAGTGTAATGGCGAGCACTGACAACTAAGATGGCCATGGGAGTTGATGTCGGCCAGTCATGTATAATATTGATTTGGAATGTGCATGGAGTGCGAAAAGGTGGGCACAACATCATCTCGTCGAACTTGAAGCACTATTATTTTTCGTGTATTCAAGAAACAAGATCCAAGAACCAAACTGAGGCTGAACGTTTCAAGTATCTCGTGCACCAAAGTTTTGGTGGTCGAGTGTTTTTGTCGGATAAAAATGGCGAGTCGCAGACTACTGCTTTCCCTCGAAGCGGAGGAGTGGCGACTATTATTCATGGCTCGTGTCTTGGAGTGGAATCGACCAGTGGGGTCGCATCCAAAACTATTCCGAACAGGTATCTGCAGGTTCGGCTGAGCTGGGGTGATCACACATGTTATATCCATAATATCTATGCACCAAATGATGCAGCGGCCCGAAAGACATTGTTTCAGCGCCTCCCCGTGGACTTTGATGAAGGTGCAATCCATGTTGTGTGTGGAGATTTTAATTTAGCGTTAGATCCGGAGGTGGACTCGATTGCGGAAGACCGGCGTTCTGATTCAAGTGTGGCGCCGTTACGTGCGTGGTTAACTGAGCTTAATGTTGTGGATGCATGGCGGCTTCACCACCCTCAAGATCAAGTTGTTTCGGGACCAAGACCTCGTCGAAACCGTTTAAATTAATTTTAGTGTGTGACCCGTTGGTATCGACTTGCTATGAAGATTCTGGTTATCATACGTGGGATGAAAGTGATCACAAGTCGCATCATGTGGAGCTGACGTCATGGCACCATCCGACCGGGCCAGGATTTTGGAGATTACAAGATTGGCTGCTTTGCATCCCTGAACTTCGCTCTGATATAAGAAATGAAGCACGAAACCTACTATCAGTATTGCGTTTGTCTGACAACCCTGGAATTGTATGGAAATCATGGAAGCAGCGGATGCAAGCATACCTCAAGAAATGCCAAAAGGACCTAAAGGCAGCTGCAGCTGCTGAATTGGCTATGGCCCGTCAGCGGCTTGAGGATTGTGCATCTACGGTGGTTCATGACAGTGCGAATGATCAAGCAGCAGTAAATCTATATTTTGCTAAGCAGGGATACGAGCAGCGTAAGATGAATGGGCTGAGTTTCGTAATCAATACGGGTTTGAGCATTCCGTGACGGAGTCGGAACGAAGTTCGTCTTTCTTCTTTCGAAGTCTAAGATACGAGATACGTAATACGCCCTTCCAATCAATCCGACTTGCGGATGGAACGGTGTCTACGGACCAGGCAGCTATAACTCAGGGATTTCAGAGGCACTGGGGTGAAATCCTAGCTGATCGCAGCTATTCTGAAGAAGAAGAGGCGCAGCCAATGAAGTCGCACAACGCCGTCTGCTTGACTCTATCCATCGCAAACTGTCGGCCGAAGCACGAGAAACTTTGGATGCTGAGTTGAATACCGGTGAATTTGCAGAGGCAATACGAAGCATGTGATCTCACTCAGCACCAGGTCCCGATGGATTTACGCCTGCTTTTTATTAAATTGATCCCGATTTATTTGGTGAGATTTTGCTGATCGTTTTTTGTTACCAACTAGAGCGGGATGAACTTCTTCCCCACCAACGATATTCTTCCGTCGCCTTACTCGTCAAGAAAGGAGACCGTGCAGACCCCGGGAACGTTAGGCCGATCACACAAATACCGGTGGAAGTCACAATCTTGTCGGGTGTTGACGGGTCGGCTGAAGCCATTCATGCTACCCTTGTTCACCATGATCAAAAAGGTTTTATACCTGGGCGATCGATTCACCACCAAGTAATGTTAGTTCGTGACCTCCAGCACTTGGTGAGCTGTCGTAGGGGCAAAGGTGTGACAGACTTCCTTGACTTTGCTAAAGCATACGATAGAGTGAATCGGGATAATCTGTTCAAAGTCATGGAGCGTCAAGGCTTTGGTGGATATTTTTTTATCGTGGATTTGTTTACTTTACAAGGACTCGATGTTCTCGTTGATGATAAATGTGTGGCCACAAGATTCTCTGAAGCCAACTCGAGGAGTCAAGCAAGGCGCCCCCTTATCGCCGTTTTTGTTTGCTTTATCGTTAGAGCCCCTGGGTAATTTGCTTCGGGAACATCGAGATTTAGGTATCGCTGTTGACGCTTCACTTTCGATCCCTGTGGCATGTTTCGCTGATGATACTGCATTATTCTCTCAATATGTCGCTCACCTTCAAGAGCAGCTCCAGATGGTAGAGTGTTATTGTGCTGGATCCGGGGCCAAATTGAACCACTCGAAAAGTGTGATCATGAGCTTGAACAACCGTCATTCTTCTCCAATACTGGGACCTCTTCGGCCGTTGCGCAAAGGTGATACCGTCAAGTACCTCGGTATACCATTTGGAAATGCAGATACGTCATCCACGCTAGCAGCGCAGCTTGAACATAAGCTAGTGGCTCGACTGCAGTTGTGAAAAGGCAGATCGAGAACCCTAATGGGTCGGCGTTTAGTTGTTCAAGCTACAATTTTGTCTTTGCTGTGGTATTTTACAACTACAACTAATATCCCAGTTCGATTCATCAAGCGCTGGCAGAATGTAGTCATGCGCTACATACTATACAATATCGTGTTGGCATCGGACCGGGAATTAATATCGTTCGCAAGAAGTTTGCCCTTCAAGCGCAGGGATGGGTGTGCCTGAAATTGCAGTTTTCATTCAGCGCCAGCACTTTATGTCAGACCATAACGAAGTCTCAATAGCTCTGCAATAGGTCGGTACCACACAACCTCTGGGTCGCTATCACGGGTTTCAAGTTCTTGGACAATTAGCTGAAGCATACTCACGGCCATGATCTAAAGATTTTCTGTTTCAAGATCCTCCACGTCCACCAGGATGGCGAGCAGCGATGCTACCAATATGGTGGCGCAAGGTGATTCGTGACTGGAATTAACTGATGTGGCCCCGTCGATCCCAACTTCGCGTCACTAGAACCAAGGAGCTAAAATACGCACTTTTTAGTCCAATATGGTGGAGTAAAATGCCCGATTTTCAAGTGGGAACTGAATCTCAGCGAGTGCCTGTTGGAACTGGTTCTATCAAGTTTAGACGATTGTGTCGCGAGCTCTCAGCCAGTCTTGATGATGTTTTGGATTATTCTCATCGATGGCCTTTGGCTTTCGATTTCTTTAGTAAGGTATCTCAACTTCTCGAGCATCAGCTCAAAACGAGATTGAGGCGACTGTAAACCTTTTGAACGCTTCCCATGCCCCACTCCGCAGCCTGCCGCACAGAGATGATGGCGTTGTGGATGGTCCGCGCCGAGCTCTTCAGCGACGGGTGCAGGCGCTCGAGGTCGCCGTCCTTGAGCGGCGTAAGGGTGCGGCCGACCATGGCAGTGGAGCATGGGAAAGCCGAGTCCGAGACAACGTTCTTGCGCGGGTCGGGGCTCTACACGGGGTCCAGCAACTTGTTCCTGAAGCCCAGCGACGTGTCGGAGTCGTTCCACGACCCGGGGCAGTTGTGCTTGACCCACACGATGCATCCGTCTGCCGCGAAGCAGATCGTCCCGGTGACAAACACCGAGTGCAGCCAGCCATTGTACATAGCGTTTTGTAGATCAGCGTTCGAGGGCTGCTGGACCTTCATAGCAACAAAATGTAGCTGTAACTTATCGCAATACAATTCAGTTTCATAATGAGCGTTGTGTGCACCTTAAAGTTTTTCCCATCGATGAAGCCGAAGGTGTGCTTCAGCAGAGCTCTCGAGCTTCGACGAGCTTTGCCAGCTCAGTCTGGCGGCTGGGTGACGGTCATGCGATGGGTGCGGGGGCGTAGTTGTCCAGTGTCTTGGATAGTGCTTCCTCAGCCCGTCGCAGTGTCCGCGCCAATGTACTCGGAGGAACACCGAACAGCATGCTCAAGCTGCTCAGCTCCATGGAGCCAACATAGAAGTATAGGCCCAGCCCCAACACCTGGTGGTGGTATCGGAGCTTGAGCGGTCGGCCCCTGGAGCGGGCGCGCGGGATGTAGTAGTAGATAGTGAACCGGCGCAGTAGCTGGTGAAAGGAAGACCTGTAGCATTCCTAGCATTCATGTACTGTTAATATACGCATCTGATGCAACACACCTGCAGTTCAACGTACTTGGTAAGGCTGGTGGCGTTTAGGAAGTTGATGTCAGTTCCGTATCTGTACAGGACCATCCACGCAGAGTCGCAGGGCATGTCCAGGCATTGAGCCGTGAGGTAATGGCGGCTGTGCATCGCCACCTTCCATGCCTCCTCAACCAGGAGGCAGAAGACCTCACGGCGAGCGACGTGCAGCTCCTCACCTTGCTTCACGAAGGCGTCTGTGAGCAGCAACAGCACGTCCGAGTCTTCGGTGGCCATCGTGGCGGGAGGGGCTTGTGCCCGACGTGCGCAAAAGTCAGAATGAGGAAATCTAGAAGGATTCGCGCGCTCGGCGTGTCCGAGGCAAAGCGACGGGTACATTCCTCACTGTACAAACGTCACTGTTGCAGCAGCCTTATTTAGGACACTATCGGTCGGACACAGGTAGCACTTTTAACACCTTTGTGGTAGAGATTTTTCGTGATAAAGCGACATATATCTTTTTTAAGTCGGGCTTAATCGCTGCAGATAAGCCGCTCGACTATGCTATATTTGGCAGGCGTCCAGTGTGTTATTTAAAATTTAAAGCTATAAGCTTCGTAAATTAATTATAAAGCTATCTATTTAATTAACCCACGTCGCCGCAAGGCGCATAAACTTATGAGCTCCCCGTTCATTACTATCGAACTGTGGTGCTTGTAGCACTTGTCCGGCTTGCACCAGCGCAGTGCCGAACAGAGAGTAATACATGATGTTGTTGCTCAGAATTCTTCTGTGAAAACGATTCCGGAATATTTTTCTGTGTCCTACTCGAGTATCTTACAGGCATCAGCTCTTAACAGCTAAAAGTGTAAGTTTAAAGCTACAAACATTGCATTCGTGTTCACTTTTAAGTGCGAATTTAAAATTCGGAGTCATATATCATCGTGTGGGCACCATGTTCGACGAGCGTTGACCCAGTTGTCTTTAGAGTTACTGTTGGGCATTCCGACAGCTGCTAGTACCAGAGGTCCGACATACCATACTATACCATATTACATAAGAAATCAGACCATAACGTATAATATGGAGTAAAGGACGGCGCACTATTTTTATAGAGTGCGGTAAAATGAAAATTGCGCACTTTATTATATGCGCACTCTATGTCTAAGTACCAAAGTGCAAGGAGCCTCTAATACATTTTGCTGCACTGATATCCTAACCTGCACATTCTAGCGTGTGTTGCAGCACTGGTGTATCCGTAGCGCACTAATTGATCGCTAAAGGACTACTTGTTTTGAAAGTATTCTTTAAAAGTAAAGCAAGAAGGCCCAACAGCGACATTCTTACTATCACTACGACCTTGGGTTCGTTCTGACCACAAGGGAAACTAACGAGCAAAATGAATTTGTTACTTTGAACCAGCAAGTATATACCACCTCATCTTTTTCTGGTTGGATTTATCATAGAAAACGATATCGTATATACATTAGACCACATCAATGCGTACGGTTTACCGACTTCACAACATTTGCTACAGCAAAGCCAAAAACATACACAAAATGTAAAAAACATCAACACTTTGTTTTTACTCTTTGTATAGTGCTTCAACAGTTACTTGTGAAGTTTAAAATTTCGTGTTTCACTCCACTTGTTAGTAGTTGGAGCGCACTCTATTTTTATGACGTTAGTGTGTGCTGTTTTACCGTGCTCTATTTGAAGGGCGCTCTATTAGCTAGGGGAACTCATCTCTTTGTAGGTGGGTGTAGACGTAATCACAAATCATTGTGGGGCGAGTGCTGTGGTCGAGCCGAGCGCTGAGCTTGACAAGGATGACGGTGTCTGGAGTGGCGACAATGTCGGCTTAGAGTTTGCTGCGCGGCGATCGCTTCGTGATGACATCCCGCAACCACCAGAGAGTGATGATGGGCAAGCTGATAACTACGAAACGACTGCACCTAGTGTTGCAGCTCTGGTGATTGGTGACGAGACCAGGTACAGCCCTCTGAAGACCGCATTTCGTCCGCATTTGGCGGTCATTCTCGAGGTGCTGGCTGGCCAAAAGCTTTACCCTGTTCAGATTTTTCGATTGCTGTGGACGACTGACATCCAGGCCACCATCGCAAGCAACACAAACAAATATACCCGCTCACAGCGAGCTCGAGGGCAGAGTTCCTCGACCTGCAGCAGGGCAAGCATGATGTTCATGCTTACGCTCAGCGAGCACGGTACTTGGTCTCGAACATCGTGACCAACCCGATCGACGAGGCGACCAAGGTCGTCACGATCATGAAGTGGCTGAGAGATGGGCCTGTGAAGACCTACCTCTTCCGTGAGTACCTGAGTACTCTCGAAGCTGCAAAAAATCTTGCAATGCAGGAGGAGTTTAGCCTGCGGCAGGCTAAGCTGCACACACATGAGCCGAGGCCACAGCCACGCCCGGTAGTGAGGACGGAGCCCCAAAACCCATGGACCTCTTAGGTGCTGCAACTGCTGGACCCCAGCAGTCGCAGGGAAACACTGAGAGATGGGCCTGTGAAGACCTACCTCTTCCGTGAGTACCTGAGTACTCTCGAAGCTGCAAAAAATCTTGCAATGCAGGAGGAGTTTAGCCTGCGGCAGGCT
>JAIKVJ010002427.1:0-17758 GCA_024679225.1 Phytophthora pisi
GGCGGCAGCGGCGCCAAGGTCGTGGTCAAGTGCCTGCTGGTGGACGACGCCGAGGCCAAGCGCTCGTTTTACAAGGAGGTGGACGTCTGGAGACGCCTGGACCACCCGCACGTGCTCAAGCTCTACGGCGCGTGCCACGTGAGCTCGCCCGCCTTCTTCGTGTGCGACGACGCCACGCACGGCAGCTTCAGCGACTTCCTGGAGCTGGACGCGGGGCGCGCGCAGCGCTGGCGGCTCTTCTACGAGGCCGCGCTGGGGCTCGGCTACCTGCACGCGGAGAAGGTGGTGCACGGCGACCTCAAGTGCACCAACCTGCTCGTGGGCAGCGACTACAAGGCCAAGCTCTGCGACTTTGGCTTCTCGTACGTGCGCAGCCAGTCGGTGGGGCTCAGCGCCAAGTCGCAGACCGAGGCCATCCGCTGGAAGGCGCCCGAGTGCCTGGCGCCGCCCAACGAGGAGACCAACCCGCAGTTCAACCCGCGCTTCGCCTCGGACGTCTACTCGCTCGGCATGTGCCTTATTGAAGTGCTATCGGGACACCAACCGTACGAGCGATACGACGTTGTCACCGTCGAGCAACTGAAGCGCAGTGGTGATCCGTACCCCCGGGTGGAGAATGTGACAGACGAAGAGTGGGGGCTGATTGAGCGTCTTGTTCATCCGGACTGGAGGTCGCGTATGCAGCTGGACGAAGTCATTGCGACGCTTAAAACGTTTGCAGACCGTGAAGTAGTGGCGAACGCGGCGAAAATTGGATCCGAGCGGGCTACCAAGGGAACCGATCAAGATGCAATCGCAGAGGCGTGCCCACGCAATGTGGTTCATATTCGTACTGATGGGAAGCGCAACGCAGAGCCATTCATGGCAACGACGGCGGCGTAAGTACCTAATCAAACTCCCCCGACAGTAGCTTGCGAGGTCTGGAGTGTTCATCAGGGCTATATCGATAGCGAATCACTAGTGAAACGTGGTATGATACTACAGTAGAGTGACCTGTGAGTCGACTGCTGAGTTTCGCAATCCATGGTTTAGCTCCATTGTGATTGGCTGACAACTTCAACTTGTCTGCTCGAAGTCTGCAATGCACTTTGAAACTCATAAAGCTAGCAATGAGCTTGCTCTGGTAGCTGCTGCGTTTAGATGGCCAGAGGTCTTCCCTGTTCGCACCCAAGTGGACAGCCAGCCACCGACGGTGATTTGTGTGCAGAAGGCATCACACTCAGGCATGCGCACGATCCGCTTGGGGATTTCCTTGTGTACGATCGAACCGCATGACGGTGGCCCTAGAAGACCCGGCACGGGGAATCAACGGGTGTCATTGGGACCTTTTCCATAGCTGCTGGGGTGGGGCTGCCGACAGGCGGGTGCTAGTTGTTCTCGACTCTTGAGAAGCGAAAACGAAAGTGGTCTTTTGATCAGAGTAAGCAGTCAAACATGAGTCAAGTGCACGAAGACAATCTAGGACCTCGCTGCTGGCGACCTTCTGGCATCCGAAGCCTCCACAAGCGGCTTCACGTTGCCCATGACGTCGTTGCAGCGCACGAGGACGACCAGTGGCGGGTCAAGTACTGCTCTGTTCTCAAGCGCACCATCAAGTTGCTGTCTAAAACGCCCCCTCTCGAGCGCCTCGCGGGGGGGGCGGTACGACCTCTTGCTGGTTTCGCGTGCTGAACGATAAGCTTGACGAGATCTGCGTGGGGGTTGGACTGACCCCAGCTCAGTGGCAAGGAGATTGGGAGCGTGCCCGTCAAGTCCAGGCCCAAGAACTGGAGCGGCGACTTCGTACAGCTAGTCCTGCCAGGTGAATGGCGAAACGAAGTTCAAGCAAGCGGTGCTGGAGATAAAGCTGTCGCAGAATGAAGACACGCCACTGGCGGGTCTCAAGAGAGCGACGCTGGAGCGCCTACGTGAAGTCCTCAGCCTCAACACCCGCGTCATCACTTCCGAAACGTTGGGGGGCATGAGCGCTAAGTGCATCTTGAACATGTTTCCTGGTACATCCACGAACAAGACGTGCAGATCACCGGTGGTGTTCCGCTTGTTGGCAGTGGAACGCACGGCACAGTGAGCCAAGGCACGTGGCGCGACCGCAAGGGCATCACCCATGAGGTCATCGTGAAGTCGCTCTTTGACAGAAGCTCCGAGTCGGGGGCGTCATTTTTCAACCATTTGCAGCTCTGGCAGAGATTGCCAAAGCACCGCAACATCATCCGCCTTTTCGGAGGTTCACACCTTGCAAAACAGCCCTTCTTCGTGTGTGAGAACGCTCCTTACGGGACGATTGTCCAGTTCCTGAGCGAAGAGGAGAACCGCGGGATGGTTTGGGGCCTGTTTCTCCAAGTGGCAGAAGGCCTGAAGGCCCTCCATGACCGGCGCATTGTCCACGGTGGCTTGAAGGGCAGCGACATTCTGATCGGTAAGAACTACACGCCCAAGATTTCCGACTTTGACTGCTCCCGTATCCACGGTGTCAGCGAGTGATGGGGGAAAGCGCGCTACGGAGGAGGGCCCGAGCTACAAGTCGGACATTTGGTATGTGCGTCACCGAGGCCATGGCGCAGGGTCTCCCATTTGGAGCCCACACCGACGAAACCAAAATCACGGATATGACCATCGCAGGGGAGCCATGTGAGCGCCCAGCCACAGAAATGTCGGACGAGGAGTGGGGCGTCATCAGCCGCCTTATTGCTGTCGAGACGAACGAGCGTCCCGACATCAACGAGACCATTGCGCTTCTGCGCAGTCTGGCGCCACCGGCGGCGTGAGTGAGCTTGACTGCTTCGCTTGAAAAATTCGGCGAGTCGCTGCTACTTCTCGCGCAATGTCCGCGGTTAGTTGTCCTCTGCACTCTAAAGGGTTAATTCATGTTCACTATATGTACGTGATCGGGCGGCCTGCGTGACAGCAGCTCCATTGTGATTGGCTGATAGCTTCAGCTTGGATACAGTCTGCTCGAAGTGGACTTTGAAAGTTTCAAATTGAAACACATAGAGGCCCTGGATGGCAATGAGCTTGTTGCTGCTGCGATTAGATGACTACTGTAGAGGTCTTCCCTGCGTGGACAGCCACTGACGGTGATTTGTGTGCGGGCGATTTCCAGCAGAAAGGTCCAGGGTTGTCTGTGCTTAACTCATGGTCCACTCCACTAAGTACGCGGGCAAAAGATCTCGATGTCGATGTCGAGTCGAGCGGTCATCAAGGTCTCCTCAGTTCCGCTTCCGCCCCTCAAGCGTCAAGACCAGCCCGGGTGCCAAGACCGCCGCGACCCGCCCACCCGCAAACCTGTTCCAGCCTCCGATGGCAGACGCGACCATGACGCGCGCTGGGCCTGTGAGCTTCCCCGTGACGTCTCTGAAAGGGGCGTCCAGCTATCGCATCGTGTTCAAGGAGCTCCCGCAGCGGCTGCGACGCATGCCCGAGTGCGAGGGGATGAGCTGGCGCCTCCACGACCGCATTAAAGCGGCCCACGACGCCGTCGCAGCTCACGACGAGCAGTGGGAGGCCGAGTACTGCGACGTCCTCAAGCGCTTCATCAGGGTGCTGCGTCAGACGCCTCTACTCGAGCGCCTCGCAGGGGGAGAAACGATTGCGTACACGTTCCAGGAGTTCAACTCCAAGATGGACAAGATCTGCGTGGGCGTAGGCGTGATGGACTCGTCCGCTACAGGCCAATGGCAGGGAGCTTGGGCCAGCGACTGCCGGGCCCAGGCCGCTCTATTGGAGAAGCTGGTTCGAACGGCCAGCCCCTCTATGCTCATCGGAGAGATGAAGGGCGAGAAGAAGGTGACCAAAGCCATGGTGGACATGTACGCGTCCCTCGAAGACACGGCGTCCGGACCACTCACGGAGCTAAAGCGCGCGACACTGGAGCGCCTGTGTGTTTACCTCCGCCTTGAGACCCGCGTCATCACGGCCGATACTCTCGCTGCGGGTGGAACAAATTCGAACAGCATCTTGTCTATCTTCCGCTGGTACATTCCTGAGCGAGACGTGGACCTCGCGGATGCTGCGCCAATTGGCGCTGGAACGTATGGCACAGTGAACCACGGCACCTGGCGCCGCCGTGACGGGACGACCCAGAACGTCGTGGTCAAGTCGCTCTACGACAAAGGCTCGGAATCCGAGGCTTCATTTCTGAGGCAGCTCCAGTTCTGGTACGAACTGCCAAAGCACCGCAACATCATTCGCCTCTTTGGCGGTTCCCACCTGGCTGCGAAGCCCTTCTTTGTGTGTGAAGAAGCCCCCGCAGGTGACATTGTCCAGTTCATGGGCGACGAGGAGAACCGAGGACTGCTGTGGAGCCTCTTCCTGCAGGTGGCAGAAGGCCTCAAGGTCCTCCACGACCACCGCATCGTGCACGACGGATTACGGGGCAGCAACATCCTCATGGGCGAGAAGAACACGCCCAAGATCTCGGACTTTGACTGCTCTCGTATCCGTACCATTTCCGCGAGCTACAGCAAGAAGACGGAAGACGCGATGAGCAGCTCCATCCGCTGGAAGCCACGAGAGAGAATGGTGGAAGCTACCAATGATGACCCGCACTACAAGTCGGACATTTATTCCCTTGGAATGTGCATCATCGAGGCGATGACTCAGGATATTCCCTTTACCGCTGAGATCGACGATAAGGATGCCACGGGGATGATCATCTCAGGGGAGCCATACGAGCGTCCAGCGGCAAAAATGTCGGACGAGGAGTGGGGCGTCATCAGCCGCCTTATCGCTGTCGATATGAACCAGCGCCCGGATATCAACGAGACTATCGCGTTTCTGCGCAGTCTGGCACCACCGGCGGCGTAGACGTAGCTTGTACATGCTGTTCTGTTGTGTTGGAGTAAATAGGAACTTCTCGAATCTCTTACTCGATGTACCGTTGGGGCTTCTTAAACCAATTTGACGAGCTCATGGCGTCAACTCTGGGAGATGTTGCCCTGTTTCGAGTTCGTTTCAAGGTGCGGGCTTTACATGTAGTGCCTACGATGAGTGTGGAGTCTTGATTTGGTGTCCGACACCTATCAGACACCAGAATCGCCGGCTTGGATTAGTAGACGTAACTTTACCTAAGTGAATTGCTTAAACCACATCTCCAAAGAGTTTCGTCGGCAGAAGAAGAGAGGTACTGTACAGCGAACTCCTGGACTACTATTTGTCGAGAGGGGTTTCCATTTTGAATCGTGAATCGTCACGATGCTTGTCTTTGCAGTGGAGCTGGACGCTCGTCGCTGCCTCGCAACAATACGCAGGGGTTTCTCAAACGCGCAGCAACTTGAAGTCGAGTACCCCCCCCCGCCTCAACCGATCTCTTATTCCGTCCAACCATCTTGACGAAACCTCAAACGGAGAGATCAGCATTTACTGCTTGCTGGCCACACGTCTGTCGCCACGACCTGAGCTCTGCCTGACGCGCGTGGATATGCGTCCCGAGACGACAGCGATAGTGAAACTGAAAGCAGTAGAGTCTGCGAGCGTGCATTGCGCCGGTGGTTTGTCTTCCGTCATTCTCATTTTTCCCTGCTCCTGTATACACCAGCCTCAAGTGTCCAAACTCCTCAGGCATAATATGCTTCAAGTTGCTTCGACTGTAACCCGAGTACTTGAAGAGCACAACGATCTCTCAGGCGCGTCTTTAGGCAAAATCATCTCCACCGCGGTTGTACTGGGCATGGTGCATGTGCTCACAGGTGGCTATCGTCGCCGACGATAGCCACCTGTGGGTGTGGTGACAAGAGCGACGATTCGTCGCTCTTGTCACCACTTCTTGCTGCCATGGAGTCTGACTTTGAAGTATTCGGTTTGTGTATATACGTAGGACCTGACCACCTCAGCGCCATCGCAGCCATGACGACGGGTTCCTCCTGGAAGGCCTTCTCGCTCGGAGTCCGGTGGGGTTGTGGCCACTCGCTTGGGCTGCTCATCATGACGGCGATCTTCTTCGCGGCGGGACAAACCGTCGACCTCAACGCTGTCGGCGCCTACCTCAACTACGTCGTGGGCGCCTTCATGATCGTGCTGGGGGCTTGGACAGCGGTGAACGTCCGCAAGAAGTACCAAGAGAAGGTGAAGGAGCTGGACGAGTTGCCCACCTCGCCCAGCGTGATGAAATCGCCCGACTGTCGGTCCCCCGTTGGCGAATTAACGGCAACTAGCGGATCACTCGGACACTTGGCCCCCAGTTCCCCCGCAGAGGTGGCCCATGAGGTGACTCGGTCGCCCGCCTCGTCCTTCCACCTCTTCATCCAAAGCAACGGCAACCACGCACCATGTGAACCGACTGTCGGTGGTTGAGTCCGTGGACTTGGAGCCGGGCAAGCCTGACAAGACACGAACCAAGTGCTGCAGCAACCTGAGCTTCGAGAACCCGTGGGTCCAAAAGGTGCGTCTATAGTAGCAGCTTCCACATTCCCGTCACGGGAATCCCGTGTCCTGATGAAGTTGTCGTGGTTTTCAACAGATCACGGCTCTGGCGGTCGGTGTCATCCACGGAATCGCTGGTTCGGGCGGCATCCTGGGCGTGCTGCCCGCCGTGGTACTCAACAACTGGCTCAAGTCGACCGCCTACCTCGGGTCCTTCTGCATCGCGTCTATCGTCACAATGGGAGGCTTCGCTGCACTGTACGGGGAAGTGACCGGTCGACTCGGGGGCAGTTCACTCGCGATGGACCTGCGCGTCGGCCTCGTTTCAGCCTCCTTCTCCTTCGTCGTGGGCATCGCCTGAATCGTTTTCCAGGCCACAGGCCTCATGAGCGTCATCTTTGGCGAGTAAATGAGCGCTGTCAATAGAGAGAGAGAGTCCGGCATTGCCTTGCATTGCATTCGTCCTCCACAGTCTCACTCCACTTCAACGTGAAACCAACGGCTCGAGAGTCAGCTCGCTTTTGGACCGGCTACTGATGCGCTGCCGCCGTTCGATTGGCTGGAATCATGAGCGCGGGCGCACTGCAGCCTCATCCCACGAACGCCGTGTGGGCTACAGACGTTGGATACTGCTGCTACACGGTGTAGCAGCTGGTGTAGCTGGTGTAGCAGCTGCTACACCGTGTAGCAGCAGTATCCAACGTCTCATTGGACGAGAAGAGGGGAACGGCAGTTGCAGATATCCCTCCGCGAGTAGCAATGGAGACTGCGGGTCGGTGGCTGAGCGAGGAGCACAGCAGCCTCTCGGGCGCGTCGCTGGGCAAGATCATCTCCACGGGGCTGCTGCTCGGCGTCGTGCACGTGCTCACAGGTGAGTTAGTTATGTGGTCCTGACCAATTTTAATCTTATTAGTCTGGGAGATTAAAATCTGGTGCATATGGTCTCACTTGGCGCAGGTCCCGATCACTTGAGTGCGCTAGCTGCAATGACGACGGGCTCTTCGTGGCGGGCGTTTGCGCTGGGCATTCGCTGGGGCTGCGGCCACTCGATCGGCCTCGTGGTCATGGCGCTCATCTTCTTCGCCGCGGGCCAGACGGTGGACTTGGACGCCGTGGGCGGCTACCTCAACTACGTCGTGGGCTTCTTCATGATCGCGCTGGGCATTTGGACGGCGGTTCACGTGCGGGAGAAGTACCAGACGCAGCTGAAGGAGGGCGTGCAGTCGCTCGTGAGCGCGGAAGGCGGGCGAGCTGAGAGCAACCGCGCGAGTCGGAGCTCCACCGGCGCCACGCCGACTAACTTGGTGGAGCTCATGCCGCTCTCGCAGCGAAGAGTGTCGAGTGCCGCAGACGCTGCGGTACCAATGACGTCCCCGAGGAGCTCGTCGGCTCAGGAGCAGAATGTGAAAGTCGCGTCGCCGTCTTCGTCTTTTCACTTGCTGATCAAAGAGGACGGGGCTTCGAGTGCTGCGGACGCCACGGGAACGGCGGTATCCCCGCGAGAGAAGGCTTCAAAGCTGCACCCGCACAGCTGGAATTGCTGTCGGAGTGTGAGCTTCGAGAATCCAGCGACACAAAAGGTAGGTCTTGTGGCTCTACGTATCCGATTCGGCTCCAGTGTTAGCTTAAGCTCAAATTGCTCTTGTCTTGTGCGCTGCAGATAATGGCTCTCCTCGTGGGGATTATTCACGGCTTCGCCGGACCTGGTGGAATTCTGGGCGTGCTGCCTGCGGTGGTGCTGAACGACTGGGTAAAGTCCGTCGCGTACCTCGGCTCCTTCTGTGTAGCGTCGATCTTCATCATGGGCGTGTTTGCGGCGCTCTACGGCGAAGTCACTGGTCGTCTGGGCGGCAACTCGCTGGTGATGGAGTTCCGGATCGGAATCTTCTCCGCCTTCTTCTCGTTCATCGTGGGCGTCGCCTGGATCGGCCTGCAGGCATCAGGCCAGATGGACGCAGTACTCGGAGAATAACTCGATCGCTGTTCGTAGAGTGGTGTGTTGGTCGAAATGCGAATAGAATACCGTCTTAACTAAAATATCTGAGGTGGGCCATGAAAGGTCATTGAGATATCTTCCATTCGTCGTCGTGAACATGGAGCCCGACGACGATGCGTCGAGTCTTCTACATAGCTCGATGTGGCAGGTGGCGCTCACAGCCGTCTCCCTCGGCGTTGTCCACGTGCTCACCGGTAAGGCGAATGTACTTGAGAACCTCGAATGTTCGACCAGGACAGCTAACCTTGTTGCACTTCTTCGTCCAGGACCGGATCACATTGGGGCGCTGGTAGCGCTCTCCAACGGGAAAACGTGGCGGCAGGCGTTCTTGCTGGGAGCGCAGTGGGGGTGTGGCCACTCGCTCGGCATTTTGGCCGTCGCGCTGGTGTGTGTATTCGTCATCGGCCACGCGTTGGCCCCGAGCAGCAGCTTCAATGTGGCGTGCAAGTACCTCACGGGAGTTTGTCTCGTGTTGCTTGGAGTGTGGACGCTGTACGGCGCCTTCAGAGAGTTCAAGGAGACGCAAGTGCCGCGCAGTCCTCGACATCTGGCGTCGTCACCGAAGTCGTTGTGGAGTGAAGTGCAGTGTCAAGACGCTTCCTACGTTTTACTGCAGTCGCCGAATGATCCGGGGGCTAAGATGCAGCTCACAGCGACGTCGGCAGCCAGCATCGGCGTGGGGATCGTGCATGGGGCAGCTGGACCGGGCTGTTTATTGGCAGTGCTGCCCACTCTCGCCTTGGGGAAGGACGTCTTCCGGGCGTTGCTGTATCTCGGATTCTTTTGTGGCAGCTCCATCCTGTCCATGGGGTCGTTCGCTGCGCTCTACGGGGAGTTGACGCAACGAAGTGGGAGATCGCAATCCCCAAGAGCAGCTCTGTACGTTGCGGTGGGCTCGTCCGTCCTCTCAATAGCTGTGGGGGTCACGTGGGTCGTGTTGCAGGCGACTGGAGTACTGGATCGCGTGTTCGGCGACTGATTGCAGCCCCATCAACACGAGTATTTAGCAGTTCAGCAGTACAATAGGATAGACCTCCTCCACCCAAGCGAGCACAGCACAAGTTGCATCCATTGATAGGCCTTTACGTCATCGTCCAGTACTTTATCAGAGGCTTGGAAGCCTCTGCTCCATTTTACCCGAACACCTCGTCCAAGGTGCCGGTCGAGACGAGGATGACCCACATGATGCCCACGCAGAGCGACACGCAGGACGAGAAGATGCCCACGCGCACGAGCGACGAGTCCGAGAAGCGGCTCATGCGGCCCGTGACTTCTCCGTACAGCGCTGCGAAGCCGCCCATGGTGAAGATGGAGGAGACGCAGAAGGCGCCGAGGTAGGCGGAGGACTTGGCCCAGTCGTTGAGGATCACGGCCGGCAGCACGCCCAGGATGCCCCCGGTGCCCGCCAGGCCGTGGGCCGTCCCGTAGGCGAAGGCCGTGAGCTTCTGCGTGTGCGGGTTCTTGATGTCCGCCGTGACGAGGCCGAAGCAACAGGTCTTGGTCACTGGTTGGTCCTCCTGGACCTCGGTGGACGTCTCAGAAGGACCCTTGTGGTCCAGATGGTGCGCGTGCAGGATCTTCTGGACCTCCGAGTCGCTGTCCACGTCCTCCTGCAGCTCCGCCTCGAGCTGGAGCGGCGTCCTCTCGCCCGCGGGCTGGTGCTTGAGCCGCAGCCGGCGCCCGAGCAGCACGTAGTAGCGCAGGCTCCAGAGCCCGAGCCCCATCATGAGGAAGCCCACCATGAAGTCGCAGTAGCTGCCGAACGTGTCCACGTCCAGGTGCTGGTTGAGCGCCAGGAAGCACGCGGTCACGACCACGAGCCCCGTCGAGTGGCCGCAGCCCCAGCGCATGCCCAGCTGGCACGAGCGCCACGACGACCCGGCGCTCAGCACGATGAGCGCGCTCAGGTGGTCGGGGCCCGTCAGCACGTGCACGAGGCCCAGCAGCAGGCCTATGCCCACGATGCCGGGCAACGACGCGCCCTCCAGCGCGGCGACGGTGTCTGCGGCGCCCATGGGAGCTGCTGCTGGTCTACGGGTCCGATCGGGGAATGAGGGCGATCCTTTGACACGCACGCGGCCTCTTGTCAGACGTGGCACTGGACAGGCGCATCAACTGTCTATAGCGATGTTTGACCTGAAGACACGTAAACAATTCGTAGACAGTTTTACATAGCTGGAAGTCTGTGTATAACGATGTTAGATACAAATTGATAAAACGGACATATATTAGATAATAAAGGTTTCTGTCAAACGCTCGCTGATTGGTTAACTTGGAGCGTCACCGATCCCAACTTCAACTTGGTGTGTCTGACGTGGTAGACGGCGTTCACCTTGCTGGTCGCTACGAGCGCGACCCAGGGCCGATGCACGCGCAGGACGAGCATAGCCCGAGTCGGTAGAGCGCGCAGTCGGACACGCGGCTCAGTCTAGCTGTGGCCCCACCGAAAGCCGCCGCCATGATGCCGACCACGAGGATCGACGTCGCGCAGAACGACACGAGGAAGGCGACGACCTGGCTACAGTCGCTGAGCAGAGCTGGGGGCAGCGCACAACCAGCCACCGCCAGCCCTTGGAACACCCCGAAGACCGCCGACGTGACTGTCTGCGTTGTCGGGTCCGTGATGTCCGGGCTCGGCCGCCTGCACCTCCCGCAGCAGCACTTGTCCACCATGAGCTCCTCGTCGAACGACGGGTGGTAGAGCACGGCGATGTTATTAGGAGACGTCTCCAGCTCCGAGTCCGGGTCGAGCATCGGCGGCTCGCTGCTGCATGCTACCGCCTCGGGGATGGAAGCCATCGGCCACACAAGCGACAAGACGTGCTGCTCCACTTGCTGCAGGTGCGTTAACAGAATCCGCTGCTGCACGATTTTGCGGACGAGCAGGTAGTGGTGGACGCCCCACAGACCGAGCAGCAGCAGAAGCGTGGCCAGGGACAAGTTCCAGTGCTCCCCCATAGTGCGGAAGTCGAAGTCGCGGCTGGTCGAGTAGAAAATCGCCGTCATGGTGGCGATGCCAGGCCGCAGCCCCAGCAGACACCAAGGCAACAAGATCGCCGGGAAAGAGCAGCCGATACTCAGCAACGCCAGAACACTGAGGTGATCAGGCCGTCGAAGAATATGGAGACCAGCAGTCAAAAGGCCCTTGACGATAGTTGAGCCTAGCGACGAATTACGGAGGTCAGGGTCCATGGTGAGTGCTTTCGAGCGAGTTGGCAAATGAGTTTGTAGCTCTGGCCGCTGGCTATGCGTGTGGGCAAAGACAAGGGGGCGTCGCAACCTTCAATTGAGCGAGTTCAGCAGCGTGAACTGGAGACACTGGGGGAACAGCTTCATGCGTGGACTGTTAGCTGGCCACTTGTCAAGCCGAGCTCCTGGCACTCTTCAAGGTCTTTGTAGCGCATATGCAAGTGCTCGCCGCTCTCCTGGCAACAAACCAGTTGCGCTTGTGGATATGGTCACCACGCCGAGGATCTGCCGTACTGTAATAGCAGTCTTTCGTGGGGAGATGCGGCAGCACGAACCGAAGCGTACTGCCCGAGGTACAGTCCAAACAATACGTAGATCACCCACTTGGATACCGGTGAACTACGTATTGTTGGACTGAACCTCGGGTACTTGGATGTAGTAGCTTCCACCTACGGTTTATTCTCAATGAAATGCCTGATAAGCGATAGCACAAGCTCGGTTCAGTGCATGCAAAAGGATGTGCTTCACTTGACGCCGTCACCGTCGAGTTACTCTAAAGCAGCAAGTGTTGCGTTTTTGCAGCAGAAATGAGAGTACGAGCGTCTGGACCGATCCGGTCATGGCAGATAAATTGCTTTTTGCATTCCACTTGCTGCACGTACATTGACGACTTCACGAGCAGATAATTTCCAAATCCACGCCGATAAATGTAAGGGAGCAGCATTCAGCGGTAACACGCCAACTTGTATTGAGCTTTGCATCCGTTTTGGCAAAACTGAATAACAAAACTCGGTTTAAAAGCCATTTAGCACACTCTGGATCGATGTCTACCTCTGACTTCTGTCCCTCTAATACATTTGTTTTAACAAACAAAGCATAGTTTGCTACGCCAGGCGTACACACTTGCTGTCGAAGGCAGCCACAAGGGCCTGTGGGTCGACCAAGTCGTCGTGCTGCCGCGCAGTTTGAGGTGTGATCGGCGAAAAGCTGAAAGGCAGGAAATGTAGATCAATTAATAACAGATGCACACCCAGCTATATTGCCGGGCCTTCACTCAAGATGAAACATTTTTTTTAAAACAAAATGTAGTTTAAAAACTACAGTGCATGTGCTGGTGCTACGTGTAACCAGGGATCCCGAAAAATAAATATGCAATTCAATAAATTTATATTTTTGGTGTCAATAATTTATTTCCCGAACATCCGAAAGAAACACCAATATGTATTTTTGCTTGGTGTCCAAACACTTGCTTAAAGTATGCAGGTATGTAATACAACTCCCCAATATCAAGTAAAATAATTTATTTTTTATGTTGACACATTTCAAAAATTACGTATTTCAGCTCTACAGCAAAAATCAGTATATATTGTATTTTCGGGATCCCTGCCACAGCGTTCGGAGGTTAATCTCGCTGGACGGTAAGCATTTGCTGGTCATCTGGAATGCCAAAACTAAATGACTGCACGGAGCCTCACCATAAAACAAATTCCGAGAGTCGAAAGTTTGTGGCCGCGCTGTATCGCGTGCAACTTCTCGAGGAACAGTAAGATAATCTTACGAAAGA
This sequence comes from Phytophthora pisi, assembly GCA_024679225.1. Classification (NCBI taxonomy): domain Eukaryota; phylum Oomycota; class Peronosporomycetes; order Peronosporales; family Peronosporaceae; genus Phytophthora; species Phytophthora pisi. Next base: position 13,107 of record JAIKVJ010002427.1, read on the forward strand.
GATACAGCCTCAAAGGCTAGTACAGGCCAGCTCCGGTCACGCCGTAACAGAGTACTTAAGAACTAGCACAAAATAATAGGCCACTCAGCCCGCCTAGCTACCGTATCTGAAACCAGACGAAGATGCGGTGCGTCCCGAGCCGTGTTTTGCTTCGCAGTAGCTATAGTAATGAGCACGCCGGGCGTATATTCGGGCAGTGAGATGGTGAGGAACTCCGTACTTATTTACTAGCCGAGCAGGGGCGCCCTTGGTAGAGTAGATATCGGTCCTCATTCACCTCGTAACGGCACGGATCGGCTACGTGTCGTGCACGCTGCCCGAGGCCATATCGAGCTATACGGTGCGCGCCCCGAAGCGGTAGGTAGTAGGCATGGGCGCAGCATATGCCTCTTCAAGCGCGAGCCTAATTGCGACTTTGTAGGTCTGTTTTATTGCCAAGTCTGAATTACTGAAGTGCGATTTAGAATTAAGGGAAATCTTGATAAGGAAGCTAAAATCTGCGTGCAAAGCACAATACTTTCGACCCTACCAAAGCAAGGAATTCGTGTGCATTGTAAGCAGAATGCTGCATTCCTCGTCCGCTATCGGTACATCTGGCCAACTTCAACGCTCGACTACTGACTCCCGTACGCCATGCCACCTGCCACAAGTATACTATCACACGGAACTACGCCTTCACGTACCAGTTTCTAGGCTGCCAGCTCTATAGTGAGCTGCATCGTTTTATAATTTATTATATATTTTCTTACGTAATGACTCATTATGTTTTGTAGCCATCTTCAAAAAGCTGAAGTTGTAGATGAAAGCGATGGCACTTCCGAATTTCGCCACGCAGAGCGCAGGGTACGTTCTACACTGTAATGACTAGACCATCCCTCCTCACCGTCGACACACGCGTCTCAGACGCCTAGCGACCTGAGGGATTTGATTCGGCAGGGCTTCGACCGAGTGAACCAAAACATGCAGTCGATGGAGGCAAGGCTTACGAGGAAGATGGAAGTGCTGAGCGACAGTCTCGAGAGGGTGGAGAAGAAACTGGAGAGTAAGGTGGGCAAGCGGAGGCGCGAGCAGGGGCCAACGTCCGTGCCGGAATCGCTGCTGCCAGATCCACCGGCGAAGCGCAGCCGCGGACGGGACACGCCGCCCGTACCCGCACCAAAGCAACCATTGACTCAACAACCGGCTACACAACAAACGCAGCAGCAGTCTCTGTTGTCGCTGCTGACACCGCGTCCAGGATATTGGCCAAAGATCTCTGATGCGGAACTGAGGCAAATTCTGGATGAGCAGGGTATGCCCAGGCGTGACGACCGGAGTTGCTGATGTACACACAGCAATTCGCGAGGAATTGCCTGGACAGTCGATTTCTGGTGGGAGTTCTGAAGATCCTATCGTGCTGGGCGACGAATCCGACGAAGCGGATTAGGCAACGAGCGGCGTGCCTCGTCGTGCATTTATCACAAGTCATCAAGGAATCAACCCGCCTGTTTTCCTAGCCGGCAAGTAAATGAGCCAATGACGAACTCATTGTGTTGGTCACTGCGAAAACTCCACCTGTCACCCCACCGAAAGCTGCCGCTAAGAAAGAAAGACGATCAACGTAAGGAATTCGTGTGTGGTTACACAGTAGCAATGTTGCATTCCTTACAACGAATGATCCGGTGTAGGGCTATCAGTACAAGTACATCTGGCAACTTCAACGTTCGACTACTGAATCCCGCCACGACCTCGCCTTCAACGGAACTACGCCATCAAACGTGAGTTTCTAGGCAAACAGAACATGTTCTGCAAACTTATACAGCCGAATGGGAGTCAAGGCAGCTCCATGCTAGTCTCTACAGCACGCCACCAAGTCCTCGTGCTCCTTCTTCGACGTCATATACTCGGGCACAAGAAGCAGCTTCACAGCACAACTCTTTGCTGGCTTACTCGGTCTTGGCCTTGACCTCGTTCTTCACGTACGGGAAGCTGGAGTAGATGGCCATGCTCGTGGCGACGAGGCCCGCGGCGATGAACACCTCGTTGGGCAGCACCGCGCCGTAGACGTAGCTCTCCACGAAGGCCGTGAACGCGATGCCGCAGATGAGCGCGAACGACTTGAGCACGCCGCCCACGTACTTGGTGACCGTGCCGACGAGCAGGCCGCCCAGCGCGTTGCTCACGACGGGGATGATGGAGTAGTAGGTGCAGCCCTCGAAGACCTTGTCCATGTTAGCCAGCGCGTTGGCGGCGGGGGACTCGGACACGGGCGTCTTGACGATGGTGGACCAGATGGCCGGCAGCATGAGGAACAGGCTGCCGTAGATGGACAGCTCCATGGTCACGAGCGCCGCGTCGCGCTTGTGCTGCTGCATGGAGCGCTGCGTGAGCGCCGAGCCGAGGCCCGACAGCAGCGAGGCGAGCAGCACGGGCACGAGGCCCAGCTCGACGGAGATGGCGGGGGCGGCCGCGTCGTCGTCGGCGCCGCCGTCCTTGGCGAGCGACAGCAGCACGGCGGCGCCCAGCAGCATCATCATGGCGAAGCACTGCTGCAGCGAGAAGCGCGTGCCCATGAGGAAGTAGAGGAAGAGCGCGGCGGACAGCAGCTTGGTCTGGTTGATGAGGTTGAACACGATGGACGGCAGGTGCTGGTACGCCACCTGGATGAGCACGTTCTGCACGGCGTAGGTGCAGGCGGGCAGGCCCGAGGCCATGAGGCTGTCGTGCAGGTTCCACGTCTTGACCACGCGCCCCAGCGCGCCCGAGGACACGAGCGTCAGCAGCGACAGCAGCAGCTTGCAGCCCTCGCACGCGATGACCAGCACCGAGCGGTTCTTGACCTCGCCGGCGAACTCCTTGTACAGGATGGGCTGCAGGCCGAACTGCATGGCCAGCAGCACCATGGCCACGTAGCCGATCCACGCGGACGACGACGGCGCGGCCTGCTTGGCGGGGGCGGCGGCGGCCATCTCTCTCTCTCTCTCTCTTGATTGCTTGCTTCGGCTCCAGGTCTTGCGCGACAAATGCAGAAGTGAGCTCTTGGCCGCCAAGGTGGCCGCGTACGTACAGTACTGTATTTCCGCTATAAATAGAAGCGCGCGATGGGGATTGGGTAAAAATACGCTGAGCCCAAGCAGCTCCCACTTTGCTAGTCGCAAGCTGGTCGTGGTGGTTGAAGCGCGCCGCCATGACTGCCTTTCACTATGCGCTCGGCGTATATGTACCTGCTTTTGATTGCAGGGCAACTGACGGCAGGCGGCGTAACTTCAGCTGACGATCGCGCTCCAGTGACGAGCTGTGGCTTTCAAGGCATCTCTGTATTCACTGTTAGAATAGGATGTCTACACGACGAAGGTCTCCGGCAGCGTGTGGGCGCCGAAGTGGAAGGTGTCGGCAGCGAGGCAGATGGACGCGTCGGCTCGCGGGGAGGACACCGCGCAGGAGGACAGGTCGTCGTCCATGAGCTTCATTAGCATCTTGTCCGACTTGTCGCTGGTGAACAGCATGGCCAGCTCCAGCGGCTCCTCCTGGCACAGCGCCTGCTTCTCGGGCTTGATCGCGTCGACGGCTTCGATAGAGGCGCCCTGCAGCAGGTGCACGCACTGCTGCGCCAGTAACCGGTTGCAGTGGGCCGGGCGCTGCGCGTCTCGGTGGAGTTGCGCAAGCTTGGCCTGGACGCACAGCTCTCTTGCGATCTCGGACGTTGTGCGCACGGAGGAGGAGGTCGGCGGCTTGGCGGAAATCACGCGTTGCGTGAGCTCAAGGAAGAGCTCAGTCGGCAGCGCGAAGAGCTGCTGCATGGCGTCAACGTCCAGCGTTTCCCCCCGTGCTACCAGCGCAGCCATGCACGTTTCTACGAGTGTCTCGCACGCCGAGCGGAAGAGCTCTGGCTGCGCCTGTGCGAGCGTCTGCGCCGCGTTGACCACTTGCAAGAGCCTGCTCAAACTTCCACTCCCCTCGCTGATCTGGTGATCGAGAAACCGCTTGGCACGCTGTCGGATGTCGTCGCGCATCTCGAGGAACTCAATGGCGCAGTTCATGGCCGCGAGGTTGGCGAGCGAGAAGGAGATCTCCCCCGAGTAGCAGTAGATGGCGAGCGTCTCGAACATCTCGGCGCCGCCTGGGAACGCGGACAGCTCTAGAACAGGCACGGCGCCACCAAAGTTGCTGCTGCTGTCTGCGGCGCTGGAGTCCAGAGCCTGGCGCGCCATCCTGTGCAGCCTGCGGCTCTCCAGCAGCATCGGGTGCTTGTGGAGGTTGAACTGCGTGCCGCAGACCAGCACCACCAGGTTGCAGTACTGGCGCCGGGACGCGTACTCCTTGAACTCGCAGAGCGACAGGTCTCCGCCCAGGTTGGCCTCTTGCAGGAACGCGCGCAGCTCGGCCTCGAGCTGCTCGTCCGCCTGCTGTGCCTTGCTAGTCGCCGCGGCAGCTGGAGCAGCGAGTTGGCGGTGCTGGTAGACAGGAGGCGCTGGGGCGGTCAGGAGCTGGAGTCGAGCCTGCGCTACATGCAGCGACGCTGTGACGCGCGGGCGCTTGGCGGCTCGCCCCGCGGAGGACACGAGGTTGCGGCAGTGGCAGCACGTGGCGCGGTTGCTGTGCAGGCAGCGGTCGTCGCGCGTGCAGCCCTCGCGCTTGCAGCCGCGGCCGGAGCCCTCTCGGCGGCTGCCGCA
>JAIKVJ010002428.1:0-17789 GCA_024679225.1 Phytophthora pisi
AGGAACTGGGCGATTTCTTCCTCCGCGTTTATCGCGACGCGCCAAAGATGGTTGGCTGGAGCCGAAGTATGCTGCTTTAGCAGCCTTGCAAGGTATTACCATGTAGCAGGTTTTGAGCGTGCTCTACGCTCGCCACGACCAATAGAAGCTCGCCATTTCGGCATATGGTGGATACATTGAGCATGTTTTGTTCACTTTCGTAGCTGTTCTGTGCACAATGTACCCAACGCTTGACCGCAAGATGCGAAAGGGCTTCCAACAGCAAATCTTTGACAGGTTTTGAAGTATACTTTAATCAAGTCTAATGCTTATTCTGTAGGATACAGAATAAGGTCTGGGGCTAGAAGGGTTAATAGCGCGGCTGAAGATGTCCACTGTCTCCCAAATGGTCTTGTATCCTCGACTAGCTACTCACTTCATGTCCACCCATTGCGACATGTAATTTAGTTGATGGGACAATGTCCAGAAAACTAAATAGGGAACTCCCCGTAAAATATCCCTTAATCTTCCGTAATCCGACTCGTAAACTACCCCTAATCATAAATGACGATTTCCGTGATATACTAACGCATTGCATTATACGTTGGGCCACCCCGATCCTGATAAGCGCTTGTGCGAGTTCGCTGATACAAGCGATGAACACTGGAGCGCCGCGTTAACCCACGGCACGAATTCAACATAATTTTGCAGCTCGGTGTCACAAACGGCTAATGATGTCAGAGGCGCATTTTGGGTGGAGCCAAACGCAGGAGAATCATGAAAAAAAAGATACCTTTGTGATAGGTAAGACCTCCAAGTGTGCTGACTATTTAGTTCGTCGACCCACTGGATTCAGTCTATATACTAATCACAGAAGCTTGCGCTCCATTTTTTTGCGTCCACGACCATATCCTTGGCAGTTTCGCGGACAAGCTGACAAGCTTCATCGCTGGTAACTTTTGCGGATGTATGAAAACCAAGCCATCCCGGTGACTCGAACGGCTGGCATGACCTTTTGTCTAGCTGAGGGTTATATTTCACCACGGCAGCTGCTCATATCACTTGCAGACTCCCCCCCCGTGATGCGGCTTTTCAATGGCCAACACAGGAGTGGGTAATAGTAGTTCAATCGGTGACCGTGGATGTTCCAGCAGATTTGAAGCTCGGCGACGATCAAGTCTTGGGTGATAACGTGGACCGAGTGTGGTAACCTTTTGGTGCCCCGGAACTTAGCTCCAGATTTGCATCATTGGTCATTTTTGAGCTGCACAGCCGACAAACATTGTGTCGAAATACGCCTTGTCTGATATGAAGTTGGGTCCAAGGCAGGTCGTTGCGCGGTGCCTCCAATACACACAATGTATCCGATGAGCCACCATTTCCCCAGATCTCTATTTTGTGTATTGTTTTTTGTGGTTACCGTCGATAGCACTCGGGGCGAGCACTGCATCAAACCCCACTGACCGGGTCCATGGGGTATCCGCTGACTACGGCAATTTTCCAGTCCAGCTGCTGGTGCTGAGCGACCAAACCAACAACCCCATCAGGAGTCCTTGTATAAGGTACCGGAGTTAGCGGTGGCAAGTATGTACTCGTTTCGAACGTGTGCCTCTTTAATCTCGACCTGACACTTTGTAACTAAAATTTATAGCTCGTAATCATGAGTCTAATCCAGAGATCGTTGATCTAATACAGACTTTTAAGCAGGGTTTTGTTATTCTGTTTGGTCAAAATAGATGCAAAGCACAGTGGATATAATAACAAAACGAGCACATCGTCTTGACATTAACCCTGATTTGATGGCTGAGCTTTGACCAGCTTTTTACTTCAGGATTGAACTAGCGTCAGATTACTGGAAATTCCAATTGAATTGGCACTTCGAGCCCAGGAAAAATACCTACTGCTAGTTATAAGGTACATATACATGCATTCAGTCTATCAAGCTCTGCTAGGAGGATCGATTATGGGTACTGGTCTGTTTATATATTCATTTTTATTTGTCGATCTAACTGGATTTGACGGCTAAATGCGTACAAGCCACGATAGAACCTTCTAAAATGACGGGTCTATTCTTTATGAAAGCCCGGTGTAAAACTTCAGCTTACTAGCATGGGCTTCTCTGGTTCCGCGAGTCGGGAGGTTTCCGATTCGAACACCCAATTCGGGGTAGTGTTTACCGGTCGAGTGGGCCACACTATTTGGCGCGGAGCTTCGACCGACGACGTCTCCACGCATCTGCATAGTATCTGTAGTCTCCAATTGCGAACTGGACCATATTGGCAGCGCTTTCCCACTTTTGTTCGCCCTTGCTTCTTATCGTTTGGTTTGCCGTTGCGAGCTGCATGTGTAGATTCTCTAGCTTCTTCACATCCTCGAAGTTAGCACCGCGAATCAAAGCGATCTCGGTGCGTTGGTCCAATTGATGGGGTTCATGGATGCGATACCTATCATCGCCGTGACAGGCGCCACCCACCTCCAGAGATGCTGGCGACGATGCAAAAAAAGAAAAAAAGAACTAGTTGCACGGTTTAGATCACGCGAGGTCTATCGATCTCTGCAGTCGCCACTCCGGCAGTAGAGCACGGTAACAGCGCATTACTTTTGTCATTAGGCATCTTCCGGCCGCGAAATGATGATGGGCTCCTAGGGTGCGTATTTATGCTCGGATCGGAGGAATTTCCATAAATCAGTGATTTTCACTGATATTTGACAAAAAAATTGTGACAGTTTGCCTGAATTCACTGACGGAGGTATAGTACTATAGTACTAGCACATCCATACAATTTTCAAGTCAAATTTGGAACTATAGTAATACTACAAACAGTACACGTAGGTAGCGTGTTACCTTCTACGAAAATACTATATAAAATAGTAGTGCTTGGTGGTTATGCTTTTTGCACTATACAACTTGTCTGTTATTCTGCACTAATATTGACTACTTTATTGAAGTAATTTTATTCGTTGGTCGTCTTGAGGACTCAACAAAATGCAAGGGTCTAAGCTTCTCCACTATTGTTTTGCATCTGCCCTTCCGCCGACATAATCCAGCGATAGAACAAAGTGTATAAGCTCAACGGACCCAGGAGATGGTGCATTCTCTAAAATAAAGTTGTCATTTGGCTTCCATGCATCCATAATAGTTTTTAGATAAAATAGGTTATCTTCATTAGACAAGGTTAAGTGAAGCCAAGTACCCAGTCCTATTAAAGCGACAAAGTAGCAATAGGGTAGCCTTCTCCTGCAAACTAAGGAATGAACCGCGTTCGAATTGAGCGAGATTGGGCTTTTCGAGTTGAGTAAGAGATTCTGATGTGAGATCTTCACCTTCATCAATTCCTTTATCTTAATTTCTGAGTCTAGAACCTTCTAAATAGTTAAAACCTAACTTTAAAGGGAGGCTTCATCTGATCGGCTACAAATGATCGGATTTGGGCTGCGCTAGCAGCTTTACTGCTATCTCAGAATAAATGTAGTTTGGAAATAGAGACATCTTACCAAAAAAATTAAATGCAGTTCGTGTAAACACCTCGTTGAGGATGATATTATACAGTGTTGCAGCAACTTGCGCATGCTCATGACAGCAAATACTGTTCGTAGTGGTATTTCATATTGCGCAAAAAATGCGATGTCCAGTTAATTATTTCAGATAGAACACCAGTGATTATTTGGGCTTTCTTAGCCCTGATCGTTAGCAAATAGCTTTGCGAACTACTTGGAAAAAGAGCTACGAAACAGCGGGTTACAGTTATGCAACTGTAAATATTGCGATATGGTGACTACTTCTAGTATATTGACGACTCATAGAGTAACGGATGCCCACCAGGCTGCACAAATACTACTGAATTATTACTTTTACCAAAGCACTGAGTCAGTAGTTTTAAGCTATCACTATCATGTTGTCAAATATCAGAGAAAAATCACTGATTTATGGAAATTCCTCGCTCGGATCATCGCGTTTTAAAAGTTGATCCCTTGGTCGAAAACCCAGCTGTGGCACACGCTGAATACAACAAAGTAGTCCAACAGCGCGTCGTATGTTGATCTCGGCCGTAGCTGCCATGTTGGCTTTTCACACACAGTGCATTTCAGATTTTTCCGCCGCTAAGACAGAGCACAGAACCTCAGCGCAGCAATTGCATTGTTGCCATGACCTACTCGGCTGATTTTCGCTGGCGTGTAGTATCGCTGCTGCCCGTGTACGGCAACAACGTGAACTTCATCAGCGACACCTTTGGACCTAATCCTAGCACGAAATTTTGCTGGTACAGCCTTTTCTTGGAGAAGGGCCTGATAGATGAACATGTGGAGCCGTCTCGTAGTTCAAGATAACCACCAGAGGTTGTTGCTAACATTCACAAGTATGTGAAAAGGCATCTTGTTTTCTATGTTGAAGGACTGCAGACGTACCTACAAGAAGAACACCCCGATGGGTATCCTCTTCAACAATTTGCCGGGTTCATCACTTTGATATGGGGCTTACTCGGAAAGTTCTGACACGTGCGGATCGTGAAAGTGTTTCTGAGGAGGTATAGTAATTTTCAAGGCTGTTATAACAAAAAAATTCTAACATCGATTTGGTTTGTATTTAAACTGCTAGGTGCAAAATTACAAAGCAAAACTCCTCGCAATCTACTCCTACCCTGAGCAGCTCACTTTTATCGATGAGACCTCAAACGATGGACGACATGCGTACCAAAGGATGGCCCGCGCGGAACACCAAGTGCATCGTTAAACTGTCAATCAGCGGCGCCCTATATTTGCAGCACTAGAGCATCAAGGATTCGCAGCGTGGGAGCCGACGCCAGAAAGAAATTTTACTCGGTCTACATTCCATCCCGCTTTCATGAAGAACGCCATCCCTCTTCTCAATCCGTGGCCTCTCCCAAGATCCATTGTCTCCTTAACCAATGCAACAAATCGTATGTACAGCGAGCTGGAGCAAGCTGTACACCCGACTGGAGTTAGAATTTTGTTCTTACCCCGTACTACCCGGAGTTAAATCCGATCGAAATCGGATTGAGCTGCATAACGCGGAGTTCAAGGCACAGGAAAGCTGCGCTACGTAAGTTAATGTTGCGATAATGTTGCATTTAGTTACTTTATAGATCGGGGGAGAAGGACATATCGTTGAGATCGATGAGACCAGTCTCGCTAAGAGACGTAAATACAACCGCGGTCGTTACTATCAAGAGTTCTGGCTATTTGCTGATGGTGGTGGCCGCTCAACTGGATGCTGGTTCGGGCACATTGCGTACGACAAGCCTACCAAAGAAACCCTGCTCCCTATCATCAGAACACATTATCAAGCCTCGGTAAGTTTTTTGTGTGTTTCTATCACGTATTTATAGGTCACTGATGTATTTTGTATGTTGCTAACCTTAGAACTAAAATCATGTCGGGCATGTTGCAACGTATGTCTGTGAATGTGGCTACAAGTAGCATGCTCGAGAGTACAACTGCTTACTGCTTAGTATGCACTATACCCACAGTTCGGTGAACCACAGCCTCAACTACGTCCGCCCCATCATCGGCACCCCCCCACACACACAAATACCATTGAAAGGCGGTGGGAGACTAAAATTAAACGGCACATCATGAGTATGCGAGGTATGAGTAAAGAGAATCTTGACTCCTACCTGGTCGAGTATGGCGCTCGAGTACATGTGGTGTCGTCGTCTTAGGGGGCAACTTCATCACGCGAACATTGCTGAGCTTGACGCCTTCATCGCTGTGCGAGCAAGCGTTGTCGATGAAGAACAGTATGTTGTGGTGTTGAGCACTCCTCGACTGGTCGACGTCGTGCAGCTAGCCCCGAAAGCTGTTAGTCGTAATTCACGCTCGGTAGCCACATAGGAGTAGACGCATAGAAGGTATCGCAGGCTTACTGTTAAGCCAGCGAGGCTTGAAGGCTTTGCCAATAATTAATAGCGGCATCTTGTCAGTGCCCGTCGCGTTTGCGCACACCGCTAGCGTGAGTTGCACCTTGTCTTGCTTCAGCGGTTGATGCACAGCGATCATCTCGGAATGTTGTTATAGAATAAACTAGTTTTATCCATATTGTAGACGTCGGCGTAGGAGTACGAGCGAATGATGCTGGATGTCATCCTCCTCCGCGCTCAGGTCCATCACACCGTCTTCTCCATCAGAACGCCGCCACTGAATTCCATAGCGACGCTGCAATCGATGGTGCCACGACCTCCCCAAGCGGGGCCACGCTGCACAAGGGCTGATGAGTCGTTGAAGCGCCCAATGCGCTCTGGCGACGATCATATCTTCCGAGAGAGCCACTTGCATACACGATAGATACAGAGTTATGATTGGTGGAAGAATATTACATTGACTTTGATGTGGGTACAAACTTAGATTGATGAGCTCGCAGTGAAAATAAATTCTCGGGTGGGCGCTATCGAGGCACAATACAGTACGGCGTTTGGTAGATATTTTGTAATTTAATTGCTGTGTTTGGATAAAAACATAAAAACACGTTTGGTTTGTTATCCGGTCAGTTGTATAAACTATGTCGGATTCATTATATCTGTCGGATTTCAGCGTAATTTTCATAGCTCAATCAATTCTTGTCCGATTTCAGAAAAATGACCGACAATCGTTACTACTTGCTCCGGTGCCCTGATTGGTAAAGCTATAGCGATCCCCCCCCTTCTTTCGCGGCGACCTGCCGGGCTCGGTGTTGGGTAACTGGAGGCAACCACAGCCTGGTGCATAGGGTCGAGGCCAGCGCGAACCTCAGCCAAATGGGCGATTTGGCAGCCTGAACCGCACCTTCCGAGCTAGAGTCGGCAACATCGAGACCGAATAGAGCATGCAACGAGGTCGAAGCGGGCAGGGCTGTGAAAGCCGTGTTTGGAGCAACGCCAACCAGAAGATTCGCCTTGTTCAGTCCTCGCAGCTTGCGCATGAGTTACTCAATTTGCTCCAGATCATAGTTGGAGAGGTGCAAATTAGCCGCCAAATTGAACAGATGGCTGGTGCAGCCAACGAACGGCAGCACAAGCAAATCAGCCAACCTGCAGTTGTCAGCCGCTAGGTAGATGATGCGGGTAATGCCCCACTTAACAAATATAGAATACCGGTCCGGAAAGCGACATGACTCTCAACAGTCTGTCCTCGACGCCTTCGTCCACAATGGATGCCAGTTCTGTAGAACCATCTCGGAGCGCTGGCCGTGGTCAAAACGCCAAAAGCGGCGACGTAGTGGTCCGAGTGAATGGTATACTGTCAAGAATGGTACCGAATTGGAGGGGATGAACGCGCTGGCGCTAAGGTTGGCCTCCTTGGTAACCAAGACGGCGTGATTCAACAGCAGCTCGGTGCCAGTCCGCTTCAAAGTCAATTACTTCTCCACAGCCGGGTCCTCGCAGAACGAAAAAGGAATGTTGAACTTCGTAACGAGTCCAGCCAGCAGTAGGCGCTCAGGCTCTTCTGATAGATGAAACAACCAGCGTCCCCGATTTGAAGCCACTGTACGTCAGCGAGGTTACATACGCGGTGCAAGTACTTGGCTACCGTAATCCTTATGTACTTACTGACGTTCAGTCATTACCGACAACTCTCTGAGCCAATCATAGACTTTCAAATATTGCATCGCTGTAGTTTAAGTCCTTACTGACAGCATACAAATCACAAGTCAAAACACAATTTATGTATTGCAGGTCACTTTTATTCTGAGTCATTGGGATGGTGCCTTCAATAAATTTGCTTGTCAGTTAGCACATAAGGATTACGGTAAAGAGGTTCGGGTAGCCCGTCTTCATGTTTCCGCACTGTACCACACTGACAGAAAAAGTGTTCGATTGGCTCGTCGAGAAGTGGTGTGAAGAAATAGAAGCAGACTTGCGTATTCTTGAAGGATGTTTGCAAATGCATGACGAATTCAAACATGATAGTTAAGGGATGGTAGGACGTAGGCGAGATAATCATTGGGGTGAGAATTGACGCCGCGCCTGTCTTTATATGGACGGGACCTCGTTCATGCCAAAGACAGCGCGGTGATAAGTCGTCGCTGGGCGCGGCCAAGCCAGCGTCTGGTGCAAGAAGACGGAGCCAAGCTTCCACATGACCGATGATCTTTGTGCAATGACAGGCTTCTTTGAAGAGAATATTGCCCACCTCTCGAAGTCGGTGGTGTGGATCATGAACAATAGTGCGGCGCAGATTGCTCTAAGCGGTGGGAGTATATAACTTTTGTCTTCACATATGGTTTAACGCAGTAATGTGATGGAGAGGCGACTGCTATCTCTGTTGAGTATAGGATCATTATCGGTGCGTTGCCAGCAAACACGACACACCTGTCCCGACCCCTAGAACCCTAGCCTAATGCTAGAGCGGTTTTGTGCCCTTGGTGATACATGTACGGTGACTCTGAAGACGGCAGTAGGTGGTATGGCGTGCACCGCTTATCGTCACGCGTATATATATAATGGGATAGAAAGTTGCATTTAGTGCTGCTATCGCAGACCAAATCGGATATATTGGTACATCAGTCAAACGACGGTCCCACTTGACCTTCGGTGCATCACCTTGGGAACCTGTACAGGCGAACAGACAGGCACAATAGAGCAGGGGGGGTCCGTTTTGGGGTCCGTAATTTAAAACAAATTTGGCTTGGGGACCATTATCCAACTGATATGTTAATTTGAGCGTTTTATTGCACATTAGTGATGATCTAGAGGGCACTAAGGAGTCCTAAGCTATGGTTTCTGTTGCTTAATTATATGCAGACCACTTCAAAAGTGGGAAAAATTTTAAAAATTCCCACATTTCCCACTTTCTGGCAAATTGAGAATCCAATACAATCTCTACTAACGCCCCACATAGGGTGGGAACAAATATTAGTAACATTCTCACCTTTGAGCTGTGCCCATCTTCGGAATATCAGTGTTAATGTATTGATTTCCACTTTTCCCACATCCTGCCTCCAGAATAGGTCACTTCCTGATAGAATTTGGGAAAAGTGACTTGTCCCACTTTTTAAGTGATATGCGTAGCTAGTGGCTCGTTTTGGGGTCAGCAGAATGTACATTTTAGCGGTGCAAGGTGCGTCTTCGATTCGTCTTATAGAATCAGTCGCAGGGATCAGCTTACCGTATTTCGCATGTAAAGAGCTGCACCGGTCTAAGAGATGCACCTGGACTATCCAATCACACGAAGGTACCCACCGATATTTGTCCAATCATATCTAACTATCATACCCGGCTATTAACTCTGGGGGACACAGAAGTCCAGACCACAAAACGCAGGTCTTCGGGAGTGGGTCCAAAAGATCGACATTTAAAATCCTAGTTAGTGTTAATAGATATGGAAGGAACCATGCTAACCATTTAAAGTGAGGGTAGTCACTCTGTCTAGTTCGACATATCGGCCGAGCTATTCGGGCTCAAAGTTGGCACCTGCCGCCACCAAGGCCGAGATGTCTTCACCTCTTTGGTCCATGTCTTTCTATATCACTTGGGTTTTGCCAGATTGCACCGTGTAACTGCGTTGTGTAACCAGTAACCCATAGTAGAAGCAAGTATAGAGTAACCACAAGCGGTCCACATAGTTTTCAACGTGACGATTGAGGAGGATGTATTGCACATCAAGTGCACTTACCAGGTTTCCTCGTCGAAGTTGGTGTCTTTGAGGTTTCCCTGTAGCAACTGCATGCATGCAACAGCTCCAACAGTACTCCTAACACCAAGTTCCAATTGCGCTGATTCCATAGACGTTATTCGTTCTCCTTAGGTGCTGCAGTTCTTTAAAAACAACCGGAGACAAATCATCAAAATCTTGACGATCTAGTCTAATGAGACCATTTATTTTAAATTCTGCGCTCGCTCGCTTTCAAATAAGAAATCAGCAGTGTCCACTCTGAGTAGTTTGCATTTAAGAATAGGCAACACGTAGTGTCAATGTGCCTTCAGAAATATTAGCAAAGTCGGATTTTGGCTTACCCCAAAATCTGGCCTGGTGTTCTGAGTCCGTTAAAGTTAACCCTTTCGCGAGTATCCTCAATAAATTATAGTATACAACTCATTGATATTTCCTTCTAAAAGGGCGCCTAGAGCGCCCTTTTACAAAGTTACGGAGCCTTTTCGGTGTGTCTCATGGGACATGCCATCTACGGTGATTTACAGGAACATAGAATGTATGAGTTTGACTTAGCATTTGTATCGACAATGATTACATGATGATTACTCTACGTACCGATTATGATTTGTTTTAAAAGAAGGTTGATTACTAGCTTGAACTTGTGCAAAAGGGAGCAGAATGGCGCCCTTTAAGAGGGGGTACACTCTACCGTGTTTTGGAAAATCATCTAAAGGGCGCTTTCTGTATCCTTTTACCGCGAAAGGGTTAAGATTCATACACCATATTGTAATTGTGTCTAATACCATATGTAGGATGTTGTATAGAGCCCTCTTAAGTACGTCATCATTGCCAGGTGAACATTAGGTGCAGCTTTCTACATGCGAAATACGGTAACTCCAGGTTTTGAGTCGGCAAAGCTTTTTGGACCAGATAGGATGTGAGTGCAAGTACTTCTCTGTCCCACGAAAGTATGATGATTTGGCATTTTGTGCATAGTGCAATGTGAACTCAGAAATATAAAACAAATAGACCCTCATTCGAATCCTCACCAGCTTGTCGTTTCGCTGGTATTTTATTAGTTGCATAACGACGGTCTTTGAGCAAATAACAGCAATATCAGCGCGCCCATTCTGAAGGCACTGAGGGGGGTTTTCGTAATTATACCCCTAATTAGCGATATTAATCCGGACTTTTACGGCTATCTTGCATGGGTTTGTGGATTTTACAGTCCAAAGAAAAACGTGTGAAACAGCGCCCATCACTGCGTTTTGAACCCCCAATAAAGTGAGGTTTTATTGCAAGTTAAGAAAACATGCGGAATATCAAGAAGACGTTTTAGCCAATAAGAATTCGTTGGTGTTTTACTTACGGAATTACTCATCCAATCCCCCGAATTGCGACGACAAAAACATACGATTTATTGATTAAGAATCTGCGACGTGAGAGCTTTGTAGCCATTTTCGACTACCGTGCTTGTGGTGGTAAGAGAGGTAGGAAACACACCATGGCCGCTGATTAGCTTGCCCACGCGAGGGAGTTTGAAATTATTCCCTCCCTCGTCGATAATAATGCATTCCATCACTTTTTGCAAAGTGAGGAAGCATTTATCAATAGTTTGGTATTTAATACTGTTAAATGCAGTTTGAACTGCATCTATGAGGCCGTCAATTTGGTTTGTCGGCTGCCTATACTGGGCTGACTGAATACAGTTAAAAATACCCAAATCCAGTATGTTACACATAGGAGAACGAGGCGGCTGAAAACCAGTTTGATCTTCCATCCTCTTTCTTGTCCGGCGGCAACCACCTCGCCATGGTCTTCGTCAACGTGGGGCCCCGCGTTATCTTGTTGCACTCGAATCACGCGTGTTTTTCGCCCTTCAATAATATAATAACAACGTTTAGTGTCAAGATTTACTTAAAAAATAAAAATGTAGCATACCTGGCCATTTTTCGCGGATTGCCGGAAAAACGTTTTCCTTGAGCATTTGCACGTAGATGTTTATTGACATGTTGATGTTTTTCGTAATTGGGGTCCCGGCAACGCGATTTTTTGAAGTTTTCTTGGCCTTGGTTCGCTCAACAATTGGCCATATTTCAATCTTTCCATCAAAATATTTTTTGGTAGTAAAATCGTACCTTGGCCGTGCGATGGCTGCGAGAAACATTACCTAACCGATGTAACGCTTGTTAGGGCATGTTCGGTAAGGTAAAGATTCATCAGCAGTCAAGTAGTATCTTGATGAAGCTTTGTACATGTTGAACCACTTTTCATCTACATGTACAACATCATACATAGCGTCAAAGCGGAACAAAGTACCACCTTCAACTCAAATTAGTTTTAAAATTAGTAACTCAGTTCAAAGTTAATATATTTCAAATGATTGCAATAAAAGCTTACCGATAGGCCGATGAACATGAGCAAGCGCCCAAGTCAACCGCTGCAGCTCGAGTGAGGCGGAGAGGGTGGGCTTGACGCGGCAGATAAAACGCCGCAGCACCTTGTTCTTCAAATAGCGCTGTAGCGTCGACTTGGGAATGCCAGAGGCAGCCTCTAAAGCCCGTAGAGTTTGCCTCTGGCAAAGTGGTACCGCGGCGACACGTTCCGCGACCTCCTTCTCGCTCAGGCGGGTCGGCCGCGACGTGTACGCCTTGCGAGGCGTGACGAGCGCTGATGGGTCGTCGCGCAGTGCCCAGATGCCCTGGATAGTAGTGCGGCTAAGGCGAAATAGCTGCTTCGCTCGGGCCACAGTGCCGTAGCGAAGGCGGCCTTCCTTACTAAGCGTAGTAAGAAAGACCGCCACTGCCACGCGGATCTTGGGCATCACGTCCTTGGCTCCGAGAGTGCGAGTCATCTTGAGGTTGCTGGTGGAGGCAGGTGTCTAAACGGTTTGTGACGATTTACCGTCTCGAGCCACCCGTTTTACACTGTCTTTAATAACCCTATCCCCTATATATTTTGACCAATAGGATTTTTCTAACAGTATTGTGTGTGACACAAAAAACCAAATCATCATACTTTCGTGGGACAGAGAAGTATTGTGAAAACCGCTTCTTTTGCCTATTTTGGTCGTAAATCGATCGATTAGCACCCTGATTGAGCTCGATCGATTTGTAAATTGATCGCGCCCCTGCGACGCATATGTGAGTGGATGTGCAGATTAGGTGATCGTTTTATGGAGACCAAGCCGATATAGCCGCGTTTGGAGCAGAATGCCCACCTTTTACTGGGCAATCGCGTAGCCAAGCGATGCGTATGGAACAGGATCGATTTCGAACCCGAATTATACTCTGATTAATTAGATAATTGTACCCCTCGGACGAGACGACAAAAACAGAGACGATATTACCGGTTTACCGTCTCTTTATGCTCGAGACCAGTTTCCTGAACCGGAATACCGTCTCCTACTAGAAGTCGCGAAAAAAGCGAGATGTAACCACCGTCTCCCCCTTCACCGTCTCCTGTATCCAAGTGGCGTACTTTGCCGCGGGCCCGGGGCTCCCTTGCCGGGATCTAGGATTGGACAAAACCCCTTCAGTTATCGTGCAACGCTTAGACGAAAAGGCACAGCTAATTCTTAGTGTTGCGCCTGTCATTTTGGAGGCTTTTAGTAACGTATCATGCTGGTTGGCCTGTCCCGGAAGCCTGGCACCACATCGTGCAAGCAGACTTAAGATGCGCCTGTCCCCAATCCATACGTAAGCCTTACCTCTGCATTGAGTTCCCATCCACCCTTCCCTTCTCCCTCACAACAACATTTGCGCTCAAGCCCCACAGTAGCCCCCCTCCCCCTCGCCACCGCTTGCCGCGCCTTCATCCTCAACGCTCAGCATGTCTAGTGTGCATCCTACGGTCAAAGACGCGGTCGCCAACTTTCAACTCCCTGTTGGATTTGTGGTCCTCCCGCCAAGACGTAGCGAGACATCGCTAATCTTCTCCTATGGGGTTCGAATTGCGGAGGCCCAGCGCCACCTGCAACTTCCGTGGACGCAGGAGTTCCCGTCGTCTGGATGTGTCTCGCCTCCGAGGCCTGTCGATCAAGAGCGGATGTGTTTTACCCTTTATCAACAGGAAAAACATCCAAGGCGACGAAACATCTGCGTGAAGCCCATGCAATAGTGTCTGGCAAGACAGCGGGCGAGTTGGAGAAGAAGCGCGGGCGTGACGAGGAATTGGATCGGCTTCGGCACTCTCAGATGTTCAGTGATGACCCAGCACGCGTTTACGTTCTCCTTGAAACGCTTCGGACCATCAACAACAACCTGCCATACCGTTTGGCGGAGTACGAAGAGTCCATCTCGATCCGAGAGCTTGTAATGAAGGACGGAATGCATGCTGCCGTCAACGCAAAAGTCGTCGTCCACGCCACGATCGAGCTATACACTTCGTCCAAAAGTACTATTTGTCGTGAAATCGATGACAACCGAGTCGGACACGCAGCGACATTCACGGTCGTCCCCGACTTTTGGACTCCAAAAGGCAAGGGTGCTAAGTTTTTGGGGCTCTGGTTGTATTTCATCAACAAGCAGTACGAGCCTGCTCGGCGCCCGTCACTTCAACCCGAAGTACAGCGAGAGGTCTGGTGGAATTCGTGCGCCATTTCGGCGGTGGCTTGATGATATTTTGTTCGATTTTGGTTTGACTCGGGCGGACCTGTTTGGAGCTACAAGTGATGCGGGTCCTGACGTGAAGTGGATGATGACCAAAGGGTTGTAGCTCAACTGGGAGTGGTGTATACCGCACATGTCGAGTGCTGCCACAAAGAAAGCTTGTGGTATGGTCAGCAATGCCAGCAAGTCCAAGAATCCAGCTATGACAGCTCTGGTCAAGCGCATTGTTAAGACTGTCTATCACACAAAACATGTCGAAGTGATGGGGTCCTTGTTCGTCGAGCTGTGCGCAATGGAGAGCATGGGCGACAAGGCGCCGCAGCAACTGCTAGAATATCGCTGCCCGTGTGGTTCGCCGCATTTTAATCCTGTGGGCACCTCTCGTGGGTTGGTACGAGGAGCGTCTTTCTCAAGCGGATCGTGAAGGGAAGCTGCCTCCGTGTGCTTTTCCGTTGGCTAATGACTACGACAACCTCACTCAGGTGTTGTCGCTGCTCGAGCCAATCACGCTACTAAATACAGGGGCTCAAAGCGAATCTGCAACCCAGGTTGAAGTACTTTTGACGCTGCTCAACCTGCGGCGCTCCACGCTCAACTGCGACAAGGTTCTCCGCAACTATCGATCTAAGAAGAAGAGGGAAACGTACATTCGACTTGATCAGCTTACTGAACTGGCACGGGAGACGCGGTTGAAGCTTCAAGAAGAATTCCAGTGTGTGTTCTTCTCCCGGTATACGGATCGAGCGAAAATTGTCCAATGTTCGTTTTTGTTTGAGATGCAGCTACTGCTGCACCCGAACTTCAAGAATCTGGACAGCATTCTCAAGGACGTTGTCCTCCTGTGCACTCCAAAAGTGTCGTCACACAAGGGAGCAGGTGAAGTCAACTTTTGGAAGGTGAAATATTCAATTGTCACCAAGACGATAGCATTGATGCGAACAGTGGCCGCAGAACCTCGACGGCAGGAAACACCCCCCCCCCCCCCTTTCCCAACGTTGCCTTCTCCGAAGATCTAATGGAGCTCATTGACGACTCAGCCGTCTCGCAGCAGGTGGATCGCGAGGACCAGCAAACTGTTCACGACAGCAGCGTGGAGCAAGAGCTACGACTGTAGATGGCGACGCCAACTTCGCTTCGACTGGCAGCCAATGGAAAAGCTGAGTCGGTGTTGTCGTATTGGCGCCGAGAAGCTGCGTCTAATACCTATCGCTTCCTCCCACTGGTGGCCAAGATTCTCTTTGCTGTACCAGCTTCGTCAGCGCAGATAGAACGTGACTTTGGTACAGCCGGTCGAATGGTGACACCCGAGCGCTCGTCAGTGTCATCACACAACATTGATATGTCGACGTTCATCAACTGCAACAGAAGCTACGTCGACATCACTCAATGCCCTAAAATTCCAGCCAGCGCAATCACCGCATATATCCCTGCCAATATGCTGCTTCCCGTGACGGTCGAAGAGAATACGGAAGCCGACGATGTCTTGGAGGAGTATTTTTCCAGTGACAGCGAGGACGACGACGAAGATAACAGTGTTTATACTTAGCTAAAATATTAAATGGACGAGAGTTTTATTAAATGAACCTGAGAGATTTTCAAAGGCTCGATGCTACTATCAACGCAGTTTCGTTGTTGTGCAAGCCAATGGGGTGGTGATCGTGCTCAGGTTTGCTGGGTTTTGCGTGCTACTTTACGGACCTTGCTAAGCTCGTTCGCCAAAGCGACACACTCTCGATTACTTAATGGAGCTGGCGGCGGCATTGCTCGGTGTCGACTGTGTGCATTCTTCTTTTTGTTCGCTAGTTTCGTTTTAGCAGCTGAAAGCATCAACGCTTTAGCTCATTCGCGAGCTCGATCTGCAATCTGCCTCTGGGGTGCTTCAGATGCACCTTTACGCGTAGTGCATTGCCCAGACGGACGATCAGATCTCGCCATGTGATCACTTGATGTGGATGTGTCTCGGAGAGGAGGCATTGACCAAACTTCCGTATCGCTGCTGCTGTCCTCGTCGGTATCCTTTGCGATCTTCAGCGGAGCAGCGCCAGTAACTTCTTTCTCTGCGTCCTCTTCACGAACTTCGATACCAGGCGCGCGAAACAACGCTGCGTCGGTCAGCTGTCTATTGCGAAACCTTCCAACTATCGCTTCCGCACGTGCTTCAGCATGGGCAATCGCCTTTGACTCAATTTCAGCCAGAGCGGAGCTCAACCGGGCTTCAAGAGCTGCTTCACGGGCAAGATTGTCGCTTGCGAGGTGCAGAACGGGATTTTTTTCTGCAGCCTTCACCACGTGCTCCTTACTCGCTTCCATCTTCTGTTCGAGGCTGTGAAGCTGGTGCTGCGTCACTAACGCCGCTTCATGCACTTGGTCTTTGATAGAAGCATCTGTTTTCTCTTTGTAGTGGCGAAAGTGTGCTGTGAGAAGCTCCTTGGTCCGCTGTTCGGATTGCTCGCTTACATCTTTCTCGAGTTCGTTCAAGGCTGCTTGAAACCTGCGCTCAGTTTCTTGCTGCATACGAGCACTCTCTGCAGCCACATCACGAGATTCGGCACGCGCTTCGTCGCGTGCCACGGCAAGTGCTGCGCGGAGTTGAGTATCGATGTGTTGTGCGATTGCTCCTGGGTCCGCACGAGTTTGGAAGATCAGCGACGCTAGCTCGTTTGACCGCGCTTCAGCTTCGGCTCGAACGTATTGAACGCTTGTGTCCACGTAGTATTGCTGTTCATGGGCTTGTTGGTCTTGGCGTAGTTGAAGAAGCTCGTGCTGGTCAGCCAGCACATTCGTTTGCGCCGATACATGGGCAATGGCCATCCCAAGCCGCCGGCTATCGATCACAGCGCTTTCACGGCTGCTGCGCACGACGACGAGCTCCTCTTCGACTTCCTGTATGTGGGCGTTCTACATGCGATCTTGTTAGCAAACCTGGGTCTTTAGCTTAAATGATCGAGCTATCACCGCTAAAACGTGGTTGCTCGGACATAGTTTCAACCAGTTAGATTGCCTCACAAATAAGCCAATAATAATGAAGCAAACGAAGACGGAGGGAGTTTTGTGAGCAATCGAAGCCGTCTCCCTTCTGAGTAGTCACGTCGGAAGGGAGCCTTTTAACCTTAGGAGACGATCTCCATAGGTTTTTTTGTCTCCCTAATTTTGGCGGAGACGCGTCTCGGATTCGTCCGAAGGGTGGATAATTGAGATCTAACTAGGTCGTCTTCGACTTGGCTGGGAGCACCAGTGGTATAAACGCTGGTGATGGTACCGGTGCTAATTGACATGATAAGGGAGAACTGTGGCCCGCGTGATTCATGAGTGTGGCCCCTGCGGGGCCACACTCATGAATATCGCGCGTGCCGCAGTTCACTTTCTGAAGCTGGTGCATGGGTCTGTTGACGTGCATTTCCTGTTGTTGCCGTTGAATCTGTTCGGTCGACATCCTTCGGTCGACATCCTTCTGGCTGGTGTAGCACGAAGGTTGCGCCAGGTTACGCTTACGCGTCCAATTAATCCGTTGGGAGCTGTCCACCCCCTCATTCTTCTGGTGTTCCCAGTACTAGAGGCGAAGCTTTGGTGTGAGAGGACAGTGTAGACTTCCTTTGTGTGCCTACATTTATA
>JAIKVJ010002429.1:0-17629 GCA_024679225.1 Phytophthora pisi
CGTGGTTGACCCAAAAGCAGTTGGAGGAAGGTGTTGGTGACACGAGTGATTTCAAGCCATTGAAGGTTGTGGCAGCCCCGCTCCAGTTGGTTGGCTTATCGGAGAAAGACGTCGCGTTCGAAATCACGATGGAGGATATCGAGACTATGAACACCCCTGTTCACGTGTTGGTGGTGGTTCCAGAAGTTGATCAGGAGCAATGGGATGAGGAACGTGCACTTCCAAGAACCAGTGTTTTAAACGAGTCGGACAAGTACGCGGAGGAATGTATTTCACTGAGAGAATGGGGCGTTGACGCTGTGCACGAGATTCCATTGATCTGGAAGTTCATGAGCAGCTTGGGTGGATGCACCAGCAACGGGAAGATCTTTTGGCGATTGGAGGACAAGCAGGTTGTGTCGATACTTGATGATGGATGGTTTCGAGAGTCTACTCCTGACAAGATCAATGTGCGCGCGAACAAGAAGAGCATCCTCATGGGATCACCGGGCATCGGCAAGTCGACGCTGTTGTGCGTGATGGCCTTTTATCTCGTGTTCAAGCACAAGAAGAATGTGCTGGTGTATCGACGATTGGCCAAATTGGAACAGGAGAACTGCCTTCTTTACCTGGGTTACGAAGGTGTCAAGGTCGTGCACTTCGCAGTGCAGAGATGCAAAGCGCCGAATGTGATTAACATATATGAAGAGCTCATCCGCCAACATGGCATATCGAATGTATGGCTGTTGTTGGATGGATTCCGGTACCAAGATATTCCGGAAGGTGTGCGAACGTTCAAGATGCTGGCAACGTCGCAGCAAGTGAGTCTGACGTCTCAAGAACGAGTTGATGCATACTGCTGCCTTTTGCCTTGTTGGGCAAAGAAGGACCTGTGGTTGGTGGGAAACCGTGTTTACAACTATACCGCTAAGGATATGGAAGAACGGTTCTACTACTCTGGTGGAAGCGTGCGTGAATTTACACTTGCTACATCGGAAGACATACGCAGTGCAATTGATGATGCGAGCAGTGGTGTGGATGATGTCTCAAACCTGCTCTCCAACAACTCCAGTGTATTGACGGGGAAGTCGCAAGTTGATCGATTGCGCCATACATTCGTCAAAGACGCTGGTGACACCAATCAGTTTGCCGCCAGGCGGTATTGGGAGCAAGTTATCGACTCGGAATATGCTGTGCTTTCACTTTCAGTGAGGCTCCGGTCAGATGCGCTGTTTCGTATCTACCACTGGGCACGAGGCGCTGGGCATGGATCACTCGCTGGAAGTGTTTTCGAGATCTATCTACACCGCCTTGCTGCCGACAAGACGTTAAAGCTCTACATATCGGAATATGATCCGCCAGAAAGAAGAAAACCAAACGAACCGCGACATCTCGAAGTGAAGCAGGTTTACTTGAAATATGGCGGAGCAATTTGTTGCGGCACGGCAAGTGATCATGAAAGCCACTTGAAGAAATGGAGAGACGATGAACAGCTCACCTACTGGTTTCCTGCGTGCCATGATTTTCCAAACATTGACAGCATTGTGAAGCTCGAGTCCACATCAGACAAGATGAGCAATATCGCGTATCTTCAGATGACTATCGCTGCAGAACATGAAATCGATGGCAAGCAGCTGAAGAGAATGAACGCCATCTTCTTTCCAGATGATGTCAAGGATGCTGGAGATACCGAGCCACCAATTTATATCGCTGTTTGTCCAGATCTCAAATCGTGCGAATCGTTTATCTTGAAGCCAGGATCCGAAGTTTTAGCGGCGAGAAAGGCATGCCGAGTGTTTGTGGGCTACTACGACGAGGCTCCGTATGCGACTGCCGCTGATGGTCCGATGAACAGCATACCTATCAAAGCACTCCCGCCTCCTCCTCCATATAATCTTCGAAAGCGATTGCGTAGTGAATAGCAACCGTTGGCGAAATGAACGACGATTCGTCCGCCGCTCAACCTGCGACTTTTGCGATTTTATTCCAGTTCTAGAAGCGCCTTTTGCCAACACAGGGCAGTTTTCCGGAATTAATCTTCTCTCTAATAGCCTGTCTAAACCGATAGTGTTGTGATGGTACCGATTTGCCTCCTTTCCTCGGCTACTTCTTAAACAATGTATTGATCCCCCAAAGCTCGTTGGTTCTGATGACCTGTATGATATAATAACCTGCAGAACCGCGACAAGGACTCGACAGAAGTTACAGCTAAAACAAAGGTTCCAGTTTCAGATGATGGAGGTTAAGACAAAAAAAGAAATCATTCTTTTTTTAATTCTGTGTTGTAAATTCGTTCAGGTTTTCTTTCAATGATGGGCATTTATTCTTGATATATTCATTTTTACACATCCAATTGAAATATTGGGTATCGTTTTCAACAATCCACTTTACAGATTTGTTCTTATGTTTGCCCCACCGCATGATATAACTATCGTCTCCATCTTGGAACTTACCTTGTAAAAAGCGTTTGATATCCGAGTCTTCGGATTGTTGGTTGTATAACCATCGACAGTATGATGCATCTTGATCATGCACTTCCTCAAGAGCCTTTCCTTTGTATTTTCCGAACTCCAAAATAACAGACATTTTTATGTGTAGTGTATGGTGTATCCCTATATACTACTTACTAATTTTATGTCAGAATTGAAAAATAAATACTCTAATCCAGATATTTCTGTGTCTCCCAGCTATGCCCCGAACCTTCGCGAATTTTTGGTGTTGGAAAATGATTTAAAAGTGCTTGTTTTAAATAAGGACTTTGGAAAGTCGGTTTGGTTGTGGTTTTGTGCAAAGGAAGTGTGGAATAGGTTTGTTGATCTAAGAGGGTATAGAAAGGTCTCTAGAGTTGTGTGAGAAACGTTGGAAAAAAAACGTACACGTAATGTTCTAGATATTACTACTCTCAGCCCTGAAAGGCCTAGAAAAAAAGGAAGCTCGGCACTGCAGCCATGATCCGAGAGTGCAAGCGCAAGCGGGCAGCGGATCGCAAGGAGATCCAAGGTCCTGGTGCCAAGTCCAGCACGGAGGCAGACAGCACGGCGACCGGAGGGCGTGAGGCCGCGGGAGCCGGGTTGGAAAAGGTCAGGGGGGCCTAGCTGTAGAAGGGGAAGAAGGCCGCTGGAGGTAAGGCGAGGAAGACTATTAGTAGGCTACTCGTAGAGGCCCTTTAAGCCGCCATAGCCGAGGTTGCTCCAGCGTCTATGGATACAGCACCCGCAGCGAGACTTGGTGGGCCGTGCGGCTCGCGCAGTGGCGATGGAGCTCCGGCAGTTACGTCGTGGAAGCCCGTTGCCGCTGTCACGGCAGATTGTTATCATGGCATTGTATCGAGGGACCGTAGTGACGTAGGTTGAACCTACCAACCAGGCTGTAGCTCAGATATTGACGGAACTTGCAGGCTGTGCTTTCGATGGAGGTGAGCATCACATTGAGGTAGAGAAAGCTGCTAATAGGACCGGCAAGGCATCGCGTAGAGCTCCGACTGCTAGCCGACCAGAGTGTCGGTGCCAGGGCGCATGGTCCTCGTGCCACCAAATTGGATGCTGCCACCGAATGTGAAGATACAGGCATCAAACTGGGCACTTCTTACACCAATGAATCACCAGTTGGTGACGTGTATTACTCGATATACGACAGGTACTGCAGTCATTGTTACAGCTGACTATGCAACGACGACAACGATCTGGTGAGTGGCCTGTATCTACGACCGCCATAAGTCTCCTCGTGGTCCAGAGTACCGTGTGCTATGGCCCAGCCATCTGCTCATCAACCGACGCTACTAACAACGAACTTGAGAGCCTCGCCTGCAACGGTTGGACGATGTTTTCGCCGAGTCCGGTGGGGAGGATTCAAGGACGTCTGGCCTAAGGCCGAGTTCGGCAAGCGGCCAATTCGTTCTGACGCACGAGCCTTGTGCATGTACAGTGCATTGAAGCGCGCGACCGGGCTTGATGGTCGTCCAGACATCGTCACGCAGGATAATGTTTGACACGTTTGTTGAGGACGAACTCCGAGACCATGGAGTGGACCTCACACGGGGGAAGGTAGTGCTGCGGTTTCGGTGCCGTCTCAGAGACGCCAGCCGAGATTTTATGTTCAAGGTCATCGCCAAGGACAACTGCACCGTTGCAGGACGGCGTGGGACACGTGAACTAGAGGAAGTGCCTCTCCACAACGGACTTTACGTTGTCGTCGCGTATAATCATAGCCTCACCGGGCGTGCATTCGCGCTCAGTGTCCAAGACAAGAAGAGCAAGGTTCGGTGACGGACTGGATTACCGTCGTGGCCTGTATACGGCCTTTTATTGTCTTTAAGAAAAAGTAGTTAGTGAGGAACCGTGTTTACCTTATCGAAAATAAATTTCCCAGCAAAAACCAAATTGTGTCTGCATGGATATAGAGAATCAAATGCCTATTATGATTCGGTACAATACCGGGGAAACCTTGGTGAGGGGAAAACCTTAGAGCGAACAAAAGATAAAACCCAGTGGAATAAAAACTAAAGGAACTCAATTGAGTAGGCACGCTTCATGTATTAGTTTTAGTCTCGTACACTGTGTGAAATGGCTAATTAAGCGTCAAGGGATTTCATCCTGAGCTTTGCCATTAGTTCGCTGAACTGATGCTTGTCTAAAGCCTTAGTAATATATCAGCAACCATCAATTTGGTATTGCAGTAAGCGACGGAGAACTCGTGTCGCTCGACTTTTTCCTCCACAAAATAGTATCGAACATGAATGTGCTTCGACCTCCCGAGTAGTTCGGGGTTATAGCATATCTTAATGCAGCTTTGGTTATTCTCGTGCGTAACATTGGGTTGCGTCGTGCCAAAACTTTGAGAAGAAGTTTGAGGAAAATCACCTCTTCGATGCCGTGACATAGGGCGATGTACTCTGTCTCTGTGTAGAGAGAACCACCGTGTGATGTTTGCTCGAAAGTCATGAGATAAGACTACTCGCAACATATCCAGCGACAGACTGTATCATGTCGGTGCAGTTGGGTGGGATTAATGCAGTAAAAAAAGTGCCCTGCAACCGAAAAAATGCGCGTACGATTTGACCATAGAAAATGCGTTTTTAGTAACATAACCGAGCCAGGGAGGGGTGTCACGAAAAAGGTGCCAGGAATAACGTTCCCTGTCCCTAAACCAACCAACCCTTCCAGGTACAACATCCTATCTTGCACCACAGAGCGGACCGTTAGAACGCTGCCTTCGGCAGCGCTGGTGGTGCAACACCATGGTTAGTCCTGGGGTTGAGACATCGCTGCCTTCGTCAGCGTGGCTGGGTGTCGTGCCATTCGTCCTGATTTTGTAGGACATGTTTTGGGATATATGGCCTTTTTCTGACTGCATTAATATCTCCTGGGGCTGTTGGCATAACCAGAGTCGCTGTAAGCTGTCTGCTTGTCGGCCCGGTTCTCGGGTGTGACATCCACCAAGGAGAAGTCCGTAGGCTTTAGTCCTTAGTAGATATTTCAGACCTCTAACTATTGCTTTTCAGTGCTCCATTCCAGGAATAGCTAGGAATTGGCTGGCCTCACGCATGTAGAATACCATTTCTGTCTCGAGCCTACCATGAGATGCATGATACCACCAACAGCTTCGCGATACGGAATATCTTTCACCGCACCTCCCTACTAGGCTGGCTGCTTACGGAGCGTTTAACGTTCCGTTCTGCTGGGGTTGCTATAGCGTTCGGAATGTAGTCGCTGAAGCGGTCAAGGATCTTCGTAGCGTATTCGTGTTGGTGGATAAAGATCGTTCAGTTCTTACGGCCACGTTGAATAGACTAGCCGAGTAAGTACTTCACCTCCCCTAACTCTTTCACGGAGAGCCACTTCTTCAAGGCGGATTTCAGGTCGTTTACGAGGGTTGGTGTAGGTACAACGATCAGAATGTCGTTAACTTACACAGGAATGTAGCATGTAACACCATCAACCGTGCGTTTGAACGCACAGCTATCCTCGATGCGTTTGTGAAACCCTAGGCTTCCAAGGAAGGCAGACGACGTTTTGAACTATACCCGTGGAGCTTGTTTCAACCCGTACAGGTTTAGAATTAGGAGTTTGCACAGTAGGTGCGCTTTACCGGGGACTTTAAAAGCTTGCGTCTGAGCCATGTAGATCTCCTCTAGCAAACAGTTGAGAAATACAGTTTTTACGCCCATTTGGTGGACTTCAAGATCTAGCTGCGATTGTTAGAAGTAGTCTCAGTGCCTCCTATTCTAATAATAGGTAAGAAAATCTCATTGTAATCAATGTCACGTTCCTGGAGGAATCCTTTGATCACTAGACGCGCGTTGAAGCGGTCATTTTGCCTGTGCCAATATATCTCACTACAAAGACCCATCGGCAGGTTATAAGCTTCCTTCCTTTCGGACAGGGTACCAGTACCCTAGTTCGGTTGTCCATATGGGACTTATATTCCGCTTTAGCTACTTTACGCCACCGATTAGCGTGATCCGGCTTCATGGCTGCTCGATACGTGGTGGGCTCGATTATATACCGGATAGCTAGCAGTGTATAGAGCAGTTTTCTTCGTTGCTCTTGCTTCTGTAAATCTTGGAATTGAGGGTTACTTCCGTGTCATCGGTCGTGACACGGGCTCGCAGATGATTAGGAGGCGATGGAGTTTCAGAGGATGTCTCTGTTCGGAGCGAGAAATGTATCTGTGCCCTGTCGAGCGCCACCCGAAGGAGTGGTTGCCGGCGCTTAGCTACAGGTGATGTCGTAGCAGGTACAGGCTCAATCGATTCCGTGTGGGCATGCTGATCTGAATCGATCGCAGGTTTTTCTGGTGCTTCCGTCGGGATAGTCAGGAAACGGTATTCGTCTTCCTTAAATATAACATCTCGGCTGTAGACAATGACATGGGAGTTGAGATTCATTACGCGATAGCCCGTCTTGTGGTCGAGGACGCCTAGGTACATGCACAGTCGTGCTCGAACATCGAGCTTGTCGCGGTATTGCTCTGTAGTATGAACGTACGCGCTATATCCAAACATCTTGTGCTGCATGGATGGGATGTGTAATGGGCCTACTTTGGCTCACTACTTCAGCTAACACGTGTGCGCACGTGTGTGAGGAAGCGTAGCTTAGTTTAAACTAGAGTTAATTATACTCGAGCCTCCGAGAATAGATTAATCTAAATAAACGATCCAAATAATGTTTTTGGGTTAAAATGAAAACTGCTATTATTGTTTTATGCTTTCTGACTTCCTCTAAATGTAATATTCTAAGATAGGAATCTGCCAACGGCTGGTTGACAGAATTCCAATGCTATGCATGTCGCTCATTGGCTAAAAGATGCTGCTTTCAGCCAATAGGAATCCTAAGTCTCTATGGACCACCCGTCGTGGTGATCGTAAATGTATGTAGTCTTTGGTGTGTCTACACCAAGGTCGAGAAAGTCTTTCGAACCTCTAACAGACGTCGTGTCTGTTAGAGTTACAAGTGATTGTAGCCACTTGTGCGTGTAACCCTGTTACAGAATGCGTTTGTACCAGAGCTCACAGGGTGCACGGACGTTAGTCTTTGAGCCAGGGGTCATGTTGGTCAAGGTCGTAACATGGCGGACACAACCTGCCCAGAGTTGCTTGGGAAGTTTACCAATAATTGGTAGGGCCCCGCTCCGTGATAGTTCCCATGCGACGTTCCGCAACTCCGTTCTGTTGCGGAGTGTATGCGTTGGTGAATTGTGCGTGTGTGTCATATTTCCTGAAGCTGTCGCGTCCAAGCTTTTCGTATTTCTTGGCATTATCTGCCTGGAGAACCTGGATATCGTGTTCTTCGATAGCACACGGACGCCATTCCACCACACTGATGTCGTGTCTGAAAATGTTCAGGGCTTTCTTTCGGAAGTCATCATAGCATTCATTGAGCTGACTCCGGTTTTTCATCGGGTATGTGAACATGAATCGGGAATAGTCATCGATAAAGATCACGAAGTAACGACAACCAGTAAGGCTTGGCATAGGTAAAGGACCACAAAGATCTGTATGAACTTTTTCCCATGGTGCTGTAGCACGGTCAAATACTCTATTGGAATAAGGAGGGTGAGCGGTGAGACTTTGCTAGCGTGCATGCCGTACAGAAGAACAGCTGCTCCAGGTTTACAGACGCAGTGCCGTCGAGTCCACGGATAGCTTGGCTCCTAGATAGATGATGCAAGACGCGAACGTTAGGATGCCCAAGATGTTTGTGTAAAAACAGAAGCGAGCGTTGTTTACCCGACGTGGCAATGAGTGTCGATGCGTTCACCCCAGGTGGTCTCGAACTGATACAGATCAGTGTTGTAAGTCATTAGTGTTGTAAGTCATTGGTGCCTGGATACTAAAGCGTACATCGGTCTGCGTGACGCACGTTTTGCGGTCGAAGCTGAAGCGAAAGTCGTGCTTCACGGCAGCCGGGACCGAAAGTAAGCTGAAGTGCCGCTGTGAGGCATAGAGGGCGCCGTGAAGGATGAGCTTCTTCATGTTTCCTTTGGGGTCGATGACTTCTAGCTCAACGAGTCCAATACCCTCTATCGGGATTTGATTCTTTCCGCCGACAGTGATGGAACCACCACTCACAGAGATGTTCGAGAGCCACTGGGTTTCATGCGTCACATGGCGCCTACACCGAGCGTCAATGGTCCACGTGGTGTCCAGATCAACGTTGGCTTGAGCTGTGAGACTTAGAGGCGGGGGATAGTGGTAGCTACTGCAATGAGACCGGGCTCGCGGCGTCCTTGATGTAAAACCTTACGACGGTTGCCTTCGGCTTCATCGTCGTCGTCCGAGTTGTTTTGGCGGCATTTGCGTTTGCGGGACTTGCCCCGACGGTAAACATCATCGTCAGAGCTGTCTTGGCGGTTTTGGCGGTGTCGATTCTTGCCACGATTGCCGTTGCCGTTGTCACCAGCACTATTCCCATTGCGCTTGTTCTTGTGCTTGTTCTTTAGATGTTCGCGCTTTGTGTTGCCTTTGAAGTCAAAGTTGACAGGCAGTTCCGAGCCACCCTTCTCATGTTCAGCCCTCAGGTCCTTCGGTAGGCCCCGATAGTGGCAAATACGTGGCGCGGGTGGGGGGGGAGGTCCTGTCGCAACCAGAGCACGCTCGTCCTTGGTCGCTGACGTCTCCGGGGTACCCTTTGTCGGTGTATGGAGCACTTGGGTTTAGATGTCTCGCACCTTGCCCTTAATACTCGGCTTGAGGTCCACATACGGGATATATTTTCGTTGATCCTTCCAGATGCGGAGATCATCATTCGACTGCTTCGTCATGGAGTGGAACAGGTAAATTGACTTCTGTCCGTCCGTCATCACCGATTCGGTGGCTTCCGACGAGTCTTTCACCGCGTTCTTAAACTTGACGAAGAACTCTGTGAGATCCTAGCCTTCTTCATACTTGATCTCCATCAGGTAGTGTTGGATGAAGTAGGGGTTGCCATGGAAGGCTGCTCCCTCGTAATTCTTGCAGCTGAAGCGGAAGATGTCGTATAACGTGATGAGATTCTTGACCAGCCGAATATGCCATCGTCTTCATCAGAAATGCCTTGGTCTTGACTTCCTGGTGACGGCGCTCTCGCTGGTTCAAAGGTTTGGCCTTCGGGTTCTTCAACGGCTTCCGCGCTTGACGTGCATCACGGCGGTTGAACGACCAGATCACGTGAAGGTCCTTGCGCTCGATCGCAGTGTCCGAGTCACCACTTAAGTTTTCGTCAGAGCCGGATTGGGGCTTGGCATTGTCGTCACTCTCGTTGTAGTTGACGGCGTCGGAGTCGATCTCAGCCGTCTTTGCCGGCGTGTTCTTCGGCGGGTCGTCGGCGTCGGAAATGTCCCTCACGCTGTCCTCGGTGTCGTCCTCGGAGACACCATCGTAGTCAGGCTTCGTCGCGAAGCTGAGTAGACGCTTTCCGTCGAGGGCTACGCACAAGTTAGCTTTCTAGACGTCGAAGTTGTCGGCTCCGACGAGTCTGGGGAAGTCGTCGCTGGAGGTTTGGCCTGAGCTCATAACCTGATGCCAGGTTAACGGAGACACAGGAGAAGAGGAGTATGGAAGAGTCGTCAAAATACGAAGTCAGTTAGATTAGTAATGGCGCACTGCCAGCAGCAGAGTTTAGTTGGTTGGTTCTAGCAAAACCACACTGATCCAGACTATACAGCATATTTACTTCCTGACTAACAGCTTTGATGGGACTTTTTGTATCAGATCATCAGCTTCCGGAGGTAGCTGGTACGACACTAACGGAATACCTCCTCTCAAATCTGATAGAATTCGATCAGTATACAAAGCTATTGTACCTACGCCAATTTGTATACCTCAACAACCATACAGAGCGTTGAGTACTTTCAAATTTTCTTGAAACAGCTAAGTTTATGTTAGGTTTAGCATGTTGACATCTTCGGATTGGCTAAGAGACGCCTTAGAATTGAAAATCACATGATCACGGCGTCAAATACTTACATTCTTTTTATTTTAATACTTACATGTATTTTATTTTAAAAATGAAAGCAGTGTAACGTTAAGTATTTACTTTGTCAGATACGGCAAACAAGATCCGCTCGTTTTTTATCTTTGAAATGGCAACTGTCTTCGGTGCCGTTTGTCAGTTTTGGAGCTTCAAGCAAAATTACCGTAGGTACCTAAAGAAAAAATGGTTTTCGTCAAATTCTACTTGCTGAAATAACACTGTCCATTAAAGACGTTGTGGGCCAACTCTGACGCAACCTATGAGAGTCTCCATGGTTTGAAGACTGGCATATAAGTTGCCAGGACGTCATCAAAATAGTGTTGCAGTATATATATATAGCCAGCTTGCAACAAATATCTAGAACTTGTATGCATCGGATCTAGGTTGGCTATACCCTCTCCTATTTGTATACCTTTTTAATATTGATAAGTGTTCAATGCAATAGTATGCAGTATACAAACAGGAGTTTTCCGTTATGTAAAGGTGCAAACATTGACAGGGCACAATTAGAGGAAGTACATGAAAGCCACCATGCATGTACTTCTGAGTCAGAAGTACATGCATCTGAGTGCCCATTTCATCTTGGGACAGGCGCGAGAGCTCGGACAGGCAACCTTTTTCGCGCGTCTGGACTTTCAGCTGTTCGAGACTCGAGACTCGGCGGCGAGGGGGCAACTTCCACAATTTTGCAGTTA
Source organism: Phytophthora pisi (assembly GCA_024679225.1). NCBI lineage: Eukaryota > Oomycota > Peronosporomycetes > Peronosporales > Peronosporaceae > Phytophthora > Phytophthora pisi. The sequence continues at coordinate 11,126 of JAIKVJ010002429.1, forward strand.
GCAAACGCACGCGCAGTGCGCACTACTCGAGCTGCTCGAGACGATGCGTTTTTTTCGGCTACGGCAAGCGGCGGACTCACGACCCCAATACCGAGCTGCCACCAGCACCAACCTTGCTGCAGACAACTGTGCCGAAGGAGACCGCCATTGTGTACACGGGGGGCGCACTTTGTGTGACTTTACAGCGAGCTAAGACGTGGTTTCTAGATGATAAGGGGCCTACGCGACTGGTTTGGTCCAAGGAGCAGCGACTGGGGTTGACCTTCATCGAGATGCCTCAGGGCAGCGTGGTTGTGAAGGACGTGCCAGGAATGCGGACGGACGTGTCCCCGGGTCAAGAATTTATTGGCATTGGGAAGGTGTCGGTCGCTGGAAAGAGCTTGCAAGACGTGATCGATCTCCTTCACAATGCTCGGGCTTCCTGCGTGCTTAACTTCACCCTACCATCGCCGATCGTCGTCTCAGAGGTGCTCGGGCCTGCTCGGCTGCTAGGTGTACGTCCAGGCATGGTGTTGCAATCCGTGAACGGTTCAAGCATGATTGGGGCCATGTTGTGCGACGTCAGCTCTGCTCTACGTGGTGCAAGCGACGTGTCCCCAGTGCGGCTCACATTTACGCCCTACGACACAGTTGTGCACTCGCGCATCCGATCCGCAAGCCTTGCTGAGTGGATGCCTGCCAAAAGTATAGTAAACGGTCGACATATCTGCAGCAGATATGCCCGACTTAAAAACGATATATGTCGGCATATCGCGTGAAAGCTTCACCAAAAGTGTCTTAATGCTTCTGGCTACGTCCGGTTCCTACTGCCCTGAATCATGTGGATACACTATCGAGTATACAGTCACTTCGATGTGAACCTGTCAATTTGCCCCGGCCACTGAAGCGGCAGCACTGCTGCCGCACTTCTTCTAGATTCCGTCACTTTCGGATTCGCGCGCGTCAAGCGCAAGCAAGCTCAACGACGATGGCGAGCGCGGACACGGGCGCCCTCCTCGTCGTGACGGACGCCTTCCTCAAGCAGGGGCGGGAGCTGGCCGAGGCGCGGCGCGAGGTGTACCGCTTGCTGCTGGAAGAGGCGTGGCGGGCAGCCATGCGAAGTCGCCACTACCTGACGGCACAGTGCCTCGAGGCACCATGCAACTCGGCCTGGATGCTCCTCTACCGATTTGGGAGCGATGTCAACTTTATAAACGCGACGAGTCTCACCAGGTACATTTATTGATTGAGTTAAATGATACAAAGCGGTATGTAGCTAACGAGTGACTGTGTGCTGCAGACCTGCTTTCGAGCAGTTGCTGCGAAGGTTTTCGCGCTTCTACTTCATCCCCAAGGCCAAGTTGCGCGGCCGCCCGCCCAAGCTACGGTACCACCATCAAGTCCTGGGACTGGAGCTCTCGTTCTACGTCGTCTCGATGGAGCAGAGCTCGCTGTCCATGCTCTTTGGCGTGCCCCCGAGCACGCTCTCGCGCGTCCTGTGTCGTGCAGAGCAGGCGCTGTCCAAGGCGCTCCATGGGTACGCTCCGGCGCGCATTTCGTGGCCATCACCAACGCACCAAGCCGAGCTGGCATAGCTCGTCGAGGCACGCGAGCCCCTGCTCAAGTACACTTTTGGTTTCATCGATGGCAAGAACTTCAAAGTACGCATGCAGTTGTATTCATTCGATCCTATCCGTCCTAACCCATATTGTTGGCTATATGCTGCAGGTGCAGCAACCTTCTAACGCAGATCTTCAAAATGCTATGTACAATGGATGGCTACATTCTGTTTTCGTTACAGGAACTATCTGCTTTGCGGCCGACGGCTGCATTATCTGGAGCCGACACAACTGTCCGTGGTCATGGAATGACTCGGACACGTCGCTCGGCTTTAGGTTGAAGCTACTCGATCCAGCCCTTTGCCCGGACTCGAGGATGAACGTCGTGTCCGACTCCGCTTTCCCCTGTTCAACAGCTATCGCGGGGCGCATTATCACACCCCTCAAGGACGGAGACCTCGAGCGGATCCTGCCGTCGCTGAGGGCATCGGCGCGCACCCTTCACAATACCATCACCTCAGTCCACCAGGCTGCCGAGTGGGGCATGGGAAGCGTGCAGAAGGTCTACTCGAGACTCAACCTGCCACTGCCGTACGACCCCAAGCTCCGAGGACTTCGCCTGGACAACTTGTTTCGCATGGCCAACTACAGGGTCCGAACGGTGGGGATCTCGCAGATCCGGACCACGTTTGCTGGCGAGATGGAGGTGCCGACTCAGGTTGGCTAAGTAGTGAGCGATTCATAGCAAGTAGCGGGGCAACAATATATTTTGCGTGGCGTTGAATTTCTCGAAGTCCTTGCAAGTACACTAATGCTGAACGGATGATGTGAAGTTGTTGTAGGACTTGCTGATGATATCGTGGAAGATGGTGCTTTTCGCAAGTCAGAGATCGATGTAGTTTAGCAGCGAGCACGACTTGAATGTAGATGAAGATGTTGTACATGAAAAGTTGTTGATTCAACGGCTTTGAGATAAATGCAACACTATAATATGAATGCGCCATGCTGCGAGGTGCAGGGTCAACAACTCCTTACTTCGTCTCCATCTTTGCTTACGCGCTCTTCTTAATGGCATTGATCAGCATGATCAGCTCCTGCGTGCGAGCGCGCGCATCCTCACGGTCGCGACGAGCTCGGTCCTCTCTTTCGAGTTTTTCTTGACGACGGCGTTCCTGGGCTTCGGCCTTGTCGGCATGGTAGCGAGCCTCTTGAGCAGCGACTTCGGCGCGGCGACGCTTGTCCTCTTCAGCGCGGCGTTCTTCGGCCTTGCGCTCGTTCTCCTCACGGAGAAGGAGAATCGTCTCGAGCAGGCTTCCGTCCGTGTTGTTCGCAGCGGCTTCGAGGCTGGCAAGCTTGGTCTTGAGGGCAGTGGACGTCCTCAAGGCGCGAATCCGCTTCGCTTTCGCAAAGCTTGCCTCCATGGTCTCCTTGTCTTCTTCGAGCGCACGCTTGGCACCGACGGTGTCACGGAACGCTGTCAGGTCCTGCCCGCCCAAGCGGTTCGAAAAGTTCACGATCTTCGGGTACTTCTCCGCTTCTTGACTGCGAGCAGCAGCGAGCGGTGTCTGCTGCGGAGCCGCCGATGGGCTCGCATTGGCAGCAGAGGAGCTGACAGCCGTTCGACGTGGCTTCGGCAGTCCGCTTGCCGCACGGCGCGTGGTAGACGTTGCTGGAGGAGGCGCCGGCCGTGGTGTACGTGCACCGTCACCGGACCCAGCACTCGTGAGTGGCGCCGCAAGAAGCTCTTGAAACTCGCCCAGACTAGGCGATTCGGACCCGGTGGGGTCGAGCCCTCGTCGGTGCACGTCGACCCTTCAGTGCTGGGCCGGCCGGCCGTCTGCACGCCTTCCCCATCGGCGTCGTCGTCACCGTAGAAGCTCTCGTCGGGGTCCGCTTCGAAGCAGAAGTCGGGCTCGATGGGGCAATCTTCGTCGGCCTCGTCATCCATCTCGATGACGTTGGCCTTCTCGTCGATCGCCAGGTTCGCCTCCTTGGCCTTCTTGACGTGCTGCGGCATGTTGGGCGTGCCAGTCGGCTTCCTGGTGCTGTAGAGCACTTTGAATTTGCCGCGGAGGCTTTCAAAGTCTCGCTCAGGGGCACCGCGAGGTCTGTTGGCGTTGTACGACGCCGCTAGACACTCCCACTCGTCTCGTCCGAGCGGAAGCTCGTTCTCGATCAGCGCCAAGAGGCGGTCGACGTCCGCCGTGGTGTAGTTGGGGTTTCCGGTTTGTCGGACCATCTACATGCATAACAAATTGAACAACTCGGTCAGCAAGCTTGACATCAACGAATCTCGCGTGGGGCAGCGTACCAGGGCGTGAAGCGCGCGGAATTGAAGCTTGGGGCGGGGCGGGTATGCGTCTTGGAGGAGGGTGCTCGTTGCTTGGCAAAAGCGAAAGTGAGAGAAGCCGAGAAGCGGCGGCAACTCGACCGCCACCGCCACCAATTTGAAAAGGATGCTGCTCTTAGCAGCTTCAACCTGGAGCGCGCGAAAGCATCGCGCCCAAAGTGCCAAACACAGCAGCAGGAAGCCTGCTCGAGATCTTTCGAACGAAGCCGTCTTGGCGCCAAATCACACTCACAGTGGTCGGAGCATCCCCGTAGTCTAGCAGCACTTCGTCTCCACAATACACTCGATTTTCAAACACCTTCCTGCATTCAGTCGTCCATTCACTCATACATGCATGTTGCTTCACTCGATGCTCCTCGCTCCTTAGCAACCTTGCTACGCTGCTGTCATCTCACGGGTCTTCTTCGTCTTGGATGTTGCGGTGGCGACAGCCGTCTCGCTCGCAACGGCAGACGAACCAGAGGTCGTCGCCGTAGTCGATGGTCACCTCCTCGCCACGGTAGATGCGCCGCGTCGTCGCCGCGACCACCGTCGTTCGATGCCCGTTCGACACCTCCCTGAACTCCGCTGCAGGCTCGCACGAGTGGTTCAGGAAGCGTATCAGCCCTCCCATCCCTTCAGCATTAATCGCAGCGCAGATCGGGTACGTCGGCTTCTCGGGCCGTTGCTTCATCAGGAGACGGTAGCCGTTGTTGCGTGGGCGGTTGGCTCGAGACACGCTGACGTGCTCGATCTCGCCTAGGTACTGGCCGAGCACCTCCCCGGCGCTGATGTCCTCGGCGGCGACAACCCCGCGCTGCTTGGTGCGCAAGTTTTGAGGAAGATCTTGCTTGACTCCTCCAAGTCGTTGCCGCACTTGCCCCCGTACGGGCAGCAACGGGCATTGTAGTACGGCAGCTGTCGGCCCGGCAGGGATTCCAGCAACCGCAAAAGCAGAACGGCTGGACCGCTGGGAAGACGGTGGCCAACGGGTTGTATTGCTCGCGCAAGTGAGCAATGGCGTACGGCCACCGTGCCGGCGCGAATACGTCCCCAGGTCGTGACGCCTGCAGTTGAGCACGGGGCGCAGCCGCCGGCACTGCCCGTGTCGCTCGTCGAATGTCGTCCGTGCGCTCGGTCTCCGAGCGCTGGCTGCGTGGCTCATGGCTGGGGACCGTGCGCTGGGTCTCCGAGCGCTGGCTGCGCGGCACATGACGGGGCTCCGTGCGCTGGCTACGCGGCACATGGCGCGGCCCCGAGCGCTGGTGTGAGTACGGGGCGACAGCGGCTTGGCGTGCTTGACGCCCTTGGCGAGGGTGAAGCGCCGTGCTTGTCGTGACGCACGGCAGCGATCTTGGAGGCGTTTCCAGGAGCACGGGCGAGGACGTCGTCGGGCTTGTGCGCGCCCCCGAAGTTGGCAGCGGGGCCGTCCGCGTCTCTGACGTTGCCGGCGGGTTCGTTACGCGCTTGGACGGTGCTTGGTCCGCTCCGGAGTGAGCCAAGGCGGCGTCGCCGTGCCCGTCGCGCTGGAGCCGCCGTCACCACCCATGGCACGGGCGCTGCTGACGTTGTGTTCTCGTCGCTGGAGGAGGAGGAGGAAGCCACGATGCATCGGAGCTTCCAGTGGATCGCGGAGTGCGTCAGATGCACCATCGTTCCTGCTGTAACACACGGTGTTAGCCAACAGCCAGTAGCACTTACTGCAATTGCAGCTCACGTACCGGAGATCGTATGCTGTCTTCGCCCTTCGGGGACTATTTCAAAAGTGAGCGCAACTTCAAGTTGGCGGCAGAAAGATATAAGCGAGGCAGTTTGTCGCCCGAATGACGGTAGAGTGATGGTTGACTTAAAGTATACAAATAACAAGTTAAATCTTTGAGATGGCTACACGACATATTCATAGGGTAGGGCAGTATATCGACACGAAATCTGGGCCTCGCGGGATCTATGACAGGCATATACTCCGCATATCTGCTGCAGATATGTCGACGGTTTGATATACTTTTGGCAGGCGTCCAGTCTCCGACAGACTCCCGCGCAACGCTTCGGGACACTCATTGTATTGGGGCAGTGGTGGCAGCCTTGTCTCTGTAAGTGCAAACCTGGATGAAATAAATGCCTCGCTCGACATGGTGAATGAGTAGCCGACGACATGGGTATCGCCGCACAGTATCCATGGATACGAGTTACATAGTAGTCGACCACCACTTTCAAAAGGTACCAAATAATCAATTTCACGCAAGTTGTCATGGAGCCACTCTGGGTGCTGAGGACTCGCTGCTGGGGATGAGCACCGAAGAAGCTGTTCCTGGCGGGAGCTGGGCTGTGCTTCGTAGCCATCGTCAGCGTCATTCTGTTCGGAGGAAAGGGCGACGCCAAAGCGCGTTTCCGGTGCGTGACTTTAGGAGGATTACCGACTTCTTTTAGTTATAATGGGGTGGTACGACTTCGTCGCGCGGTGCACGCAGGTCTCTTAGCGACCTGTTGCTTTTTGTGAAAAGCTTACAAGCTAAATACCCCCCCCCCCTTGGCTGAGCCCCCGGGTCTCGCTCTGTCGAGCTCTCCCCGAGGTGTGGCTCAGCCGGTGGGCGCGGAACGAAAATGTTTTGCACTGCAAGCTTATAGCGAATTTCGTTT
>JAIKVJ010002430.1:0-17057 GCA_024679225.1 Phytophthora pisi
GATTACGACTAATCTTGATTTTTGTATGCCAGACAGCCGACCAAGTGGCCGGAAATGCCCCTGTCAAAATGAAATGCATGTTTTCAAGTCGTGCGCGGTGTCGCGTCTTGTGAATTGAATAATTGGTCTCTATGCGTGTTACTTTATCTCGACGAAGTTGCAACGTCCAGGATTCTGATGCCGCCTTTGTTTTTGCCGTAGCGTAAATACTTGTGAAGTTACATCAATTGCCTCTTAAGTGGCCGAAAACCGGTCGCATTACCCTTATCAATGAGGCTATTCGCCTAGCAGCAGGAGGATGAACACGGCAGAGCGATAGCGTTAGTGTTTAGGTAAACTCGCACGAAACGGACGCTCTGCCTTAACCGCCGGCAGTGCCTGCGCAGGGAGGACTTCATTCCAAGATAGGCGCGACACGAACACTTCAGGTCTCATGTCTTTCGGTCAGGACGGACCTGACTCAACCCCACGAAGGCCATCCCGAAGCATCTTTGACAGCCTCTTTGCGTCTCGCGTTGAGCGCCACCCAGCTCCCCACGTTGACGCCGGCGCGCATTATCGAGTTCGTGATGAATCGGAGGCACGACCTGACAAACGGCACAGAAGGCGATGAAACTCGAGCGGTGTTGAAGCCTCGGCTATTGAGGAAGTTAATTGTCGGGCCGGTGAATGCCCGCGCGAGTCTGAATTGGACTGTGACGCCGTCGATTTGGATCATGTCGCCTTCCTGATCCAAGAAACAGAGACCATTCTCAATGACGGACAAAGTGCGGATGATTCCGACCAACATGAACCAAACTTTGATAGGAATCGAGGGAAATCTCTGGAAGTCTGGGTAGAAGAAGTGATGTCCAGGTGAATATTGCTCACAGTAGACGCGACGACGATAGCGTGGGGTTGGAGCCAGGATCAAGAAGCTATTCGTCGTGTGTAAAGCCTACCGTGGATGATCCCCACATTGAAATCAACATCGACAGCTATGAAACATCCACGCAGCGAGGTCGAGCAAGAAGCAGCAAAGTTGTTATGCGTCCCAGTCTCCCCCCTCTTCGAGCGTTGCGATCATCGATAACAGGGGCCAACTACAAGTACCCCGGAGACAGTCACGCGCTCAAGCAGCATCGCCAACGCGTTGGCTGTGCCCTGCAAGAGGTTCTGGACGCGCTTCCGTTTACGAAGATGACTCGAGAGTGCTACGAAGAGATCGGCAGACGCGCCCACACTGGAGAAGCGCTTGATCCACGCTACTTTACGCTCTGGGTGACATTCTCCAAGGGAGCCCTGTGCCTCGCCTTTCGCCAAAATGTTACGCGGCTATCCAAGAAATGACTGACTCGGGTAAAATGCTAGACAGGAGCGTGTTGAAGGAGCTCCACGAGTCCCGAGCGCTCGAGTTCTGCTCGAATCCTCCTGACGAGTACCAGAACTACTGCGCTTCGGAGATGCAGCTCGCAACACTGCGAGCCGCTGTGGCCGCCTGCACACTCGCCACGACTGCGGTCTTTCCAGTCCCAGAGGTGTTACTGTTATGGTCGTTGGTGCACAACGCCGTCACTAGCGAAATATCCGCCGAGGCCGCGCAATGCGCTTCGTTTGCTGAAGTTAGCTTACAAGCTCAGAAGAATATCGTCACGGAGGCCTCGTTGCGTCTGGTACCTGTAAATGTCGCGAAGAGGAAGAAGAGGAGGACGAAGATGATGATGCTGACAATGGAGAAGACGAAACAAACGGAGATACTGATGATGGAGGAATAGCAGACACGTCGGAAGTGAAGTCAAAAGCGAACGGAATGGCTCAGAATGCTCTGGTGGGAATGCAGAAAATGTCGAGAGCGACGCGGCAAGAGGTGGACACAAAACTCCAGGCGATTCGAGAGAGTCGCGACCTGTTTGCAACGGGAATTATTGCAAGTATCATGCCGTACCTCCCCTCTCTGCTGCATCTTGAGATCATTCGAGATTTTTTCCAGATCACGGGGCTATTTTCCCGGCCATGTACGACCCAGTGCTAGACTTCATCAAGCACTGCCACCCAGCAAGCTGGATCCTGCGAACACTGAAGTGGTTGAAAATATTTACAATGTCCTGGCGATGGAGGCATCGGAACTGCTTCGGTACGTCACCGATATCGCGAATGTTGCTGGAACCGGTATCTTGCTGTTCATTATAGTCTCGATTCATGGACTCTTTGGTGGTCACGAACTGGTGGGCGATGCCTCGAACGGCAGACCAAGTTCGACACGGCCATGAAGCTACAACCTGGACAACGCTGGCGGTACAAAACCCACGGAAGGCAAAGCTAGCGCCACTATTTCTCACTTGTTGCCTGACGGTGTATCTCCCGGTCACGCAACTGGCGTACAAGGTCCTAGCCGTCACCAAGAAGAAAGAGACACTGGAGGAAGTCGAGCTGGCCAACTTTGTGAGTAAATACCGAGACAGCCCGCGCTGGTTCTGCTTTCCGCTCGAAGCGATGCTCGTTCTTGTAACCTTCTCACTAGCGCTGCCGCTGATGCTGGTGTCGTCGATCTGGAAGAACCGACCATGTGGGTCCCTGGAGAACGAGGACGTCACGTACGATTTGGATGGAGAACGGGTGAGATTCGACGACAGCATCTACTCGAAGATCATGGCGAGCGACCCGAACCAGCTCGACTGTCCGTACCGCTCTCTGTATTCCGGCTTTGAGCGGACCTGGAGCATCAACAAGGTCATTCAGATGGTCGCCAAGATTTTCCTGGCGATGATCGTCGTGTCCGCGTGGGAGTCCATTCGATTTGGAGGCACGTTGATCAGCATGTTTTACTTCGGTGTCGTGGCTCTTTCACTGTATAGCGCCCCCTTTGTGAACCCCTTTGACGACAAGATCGAATTACTGTCCAAGTTCACGGCGTTGACGACTGCATTGGGCGAAACGGTGGGGTCCAAGACCACGGAGGCCACCCCGAGGGGACGATCAACTTTATGGGCTGCGTCATTGTCGTTCACGGAGTCAACTTGGTGGTTCGGGACGAGTGTGATAAAGCTACACCCCTGACAAGCCACATGAACCTCGCCAAGTTGTTGACATTCAACTTCACGCCTGAGGTTATTGCAAAACGCGAGCTGAGGCAGAAGCTGCGAGTGCTGAGTGATAGCAAAACGCCCTTTACGCTTCCCTTTACGCGCCAAGAGAAAGTATTCGTGGGTCCGAAGTTTCGAGGGCTTAAGTGGGGGATCGTTCCTACCTTTACCATCCCGGGGTACTACAAGTTCAAGTGCAAGTACACGAAAGGCGTCAATCTAGCAGCGTTCCGAGAGGGATTTCGTCACTTCTATCTAAACTTTTCATGGTGAAGAAGGCCAAGATGTGGGGCTCGGTACTCGCCAAGTCGAAATTCGTGGTATGGCTGAGGATTCTGCTACGGAAAGCGGCTCAAAGCGAAAGTGTACAAAATATCAAGGCGAAAATTCTGATGAAACTTGCCGGCGAGCAGCAGCAGCAAGGATCCCAACTCAAGTACGATAGTGCAAAGCGCGTCATGGCTGATGGTTTCAGGGTTACTATCAAATACCGCGACGGTGAGATTGCATCGAAATCCGACGACGATTTCGAGGACGATCTGCCACAGCAAGTAAGGGATCACATCGCCAAAATGACGCGCAGAGCTATCATGAAGGCGGATCACATTGGATTAAAGCCCTCAATGGAGGAAAGCGAGACTTTAACGCGTATCTTCGCGCAGACTCGACACATCTGGGAGAACGGACTCAAGAAGCTGCAATCTCAGCTTCAAGTCTATCGACGGGGGCTTGCTCAAGCCCACACCAAGCAGAACGCGGCCCTGAGCGACGACTTCTGGCTGCACGTGTACAACAACCCACACTTGCCGTACAAGAAGCTGAAGCGCTACCTGCGTCTGAAGGAGTCGAACCCGCTGCTTCAGAACCTCCCGGAGACGCACAAACTAGCGTTGGATTCGCTGTACGCTCGACAGAAGTGGGCGTTCCGAGATCCACGCACCACGTGCTGGTTCGTCTTTTGGGACGACGTCTACGCCTGCAACTCGGATATGAAGCTCGACCCAAAGGACTTTGACCCGCTTGAGCCAACGAGTATCTGCTACCGCGAGCCAATGGTGCGACAAGAGCTGGAGGAGTGGCTGCGTCAGCGCAAATTGCTACACAAATGGAGAAAATTCAACCCGGCACTGCTCGACTTGCTCTACGAGAAAATGAGGGACTGCTCTAAGTAAAATAAAACGGAAATTTTTTATTGCTGTTATGGGGTCTGCGCTTCTAAGCGCTTGTCCATCTCGATGTATAAAAGGTCGAGTAAACGAGGGTGGAATAGCCTCCTCGTCTTGAGTAGTTTTCGTTCCCGCAGCCAGGCCTCGAGTTCAGGTCGTCGCTTGACGTGGTAGCAGATCGCAGTTCTCTCTCGAGGGTCAAAGTCGTCATTGAGCTTGCGAAGACGCTTCATCTCTCCATTCCGAGCGTACACGTCGTCCCAGAAGACGAACCAGAAGGTGACAGCCGGATGAGACTGAATGAACCTCATCCGGAGATAAAGCGCGTCCAACGCGCTTTGGTGCGTATCAACCAGCGACTTGAGCTGAGGGTTCCCCTCTCGACGCTTTAAATGGTCTTCCAACTCGTGCCGAGCGAGGTGCGGGTTGTTGTACACAAAGTACCAAAACGCATCGCTCAGCGTCGCGTTTGCCTCCAAATGTTTGCGCTCAAGCGCTCGACGATACTCTTGATGTTCAGCATTAAGCTGCACTCGGCCTGGCTCCCAAACCCCGCGCGTTTGATCGAAAATGGTCAGCAGTTGTTCGCTCTCCTCCATCGCTGGCGTTAGTCCAATGTGCTCGGGTCCCATATCTGCCACGCGGTTATGGAGGTGGTGAACTTTGCCCGTGTGAGGCGCAACGGCGTCTCCGTAGCCGTCTCGATACGTCATATTCACCTCAAAACCTTCCGCCATGATCCGCTTGTTGGCGTCCCCCTTAGTAGTCACGTGGATAATGCCGCAGGTGTAGTAGCACGTGAACGTTACGGTCGAATAGCGCGTCTCCGTGCGCGTATTGCCCTCCGAATCGGTCCTGGTCACCGTGCCGTCTTCAACGGTAGCTTTTTCTTGCCGTGCAAATGGAAAGTGGATAATGGTCGCTTGGTTGCTCAACACGCGCAGCTTCTGCCTTAAAGCGCGTTTGGCTATGATGTTTGGTGTAAAGTTGAGGAACAAGAGTTTGGCTAGCTTGGACTGCCCGTGAGGCTCAGCGTCGTCGCGCACTATCGCTTCATCCTTGGAGTCGTCGTACACCATGACGCAATGGAACGGGTAGGGCAGCACATACATTTTCCCGAAGCACGACTTGGAGTCGAGGTGGCCGTCACGAGCCCCACTGGCGTCGTTCCAGAAGACATCCACCCCCTCCAAAGCTGCTCGCGTCGCCTGTCGGACCTTAGAAGTGTACGCGTTCTCCTCCCCACGCCAATGTGAGCGTACGCGGTGCACTCCCGACGCCACCACCGCCTGCTCCAGAGCTTCCAATCTATGAGCAACGGTGAGTTCGTCGGCATTTGCTTTCGAGTTACATTTATTCTGCGCCATCTCAAGCAGTAGCGACCTCCAGAACGCCTGCCATACGCGATGCTTCGCCTCTTTGTCGACGTCCCAAAGGGGCAGCACGTTCTTCGCCGGCGCGTCTTGCAGTCCTCGAGACGTGTCACTGAACGTGATCCAGCCCAGCAAGTTCTTCAAGAAGAGTCGAGCACCTCGCATACCGATCAGTAACACCGCTAGCATCACGAACAGGTTGACGATGTGCGCAATACTGACAACCACAGCAACCAGTTCAAGCGTTCGCGACTTGGTTTGCTGCATATCGACGAATGCTGCTAACGCTCCACCGACGCACGTAGTCAAAGCGGCAATCTTACCGCTGACCTCCATGACGTTGTTGAGTGGATCACTGAAGGGCGTGCCATAACTCGAGATGGCCACGACTGTAGCGTAGATGGCACAGGATAAAATACCGCGGATACGAGCGTCTGCACTAGCGGCCAATACGATCACGAGCGCCAACGCCAGCTTCACCAGCAGCTGCTGCACTTTGTAGTAGCTCCAGCGCTGCTCGAACCCAGCGTACAGGGATCGATACGGACATCGAAGCTGGCTCGGGTCGCGGGTTACCAGGCGCGCGTACACTTTATCGTCAAAAGGGACCACTTCGCCGTCTAAGTCGTGGGTAATTAGCGGGTTTTCAAGCGAACCGGTGGGTCGGTTCTCAGCGATGGCACGCACCAGAAGCCATGGCAGCGGAATGGTGAAGGTCAGCAGGAGAATGATCGCTGCAGCGACAATCGCTGGCCATGCGCCGTCGTGACGGAAGCGTGAGAGCACCAAATCCGAGGCACTTGTTGCTGTGCTGCTGTCTTCCGAGGAAGATCGATTCGTAGCAGCCGCAACCACAACGTCGAGACAAAGTCGAGTGAGCGGCAGGTAGATGGTAAGGCACGCTGTTATAACGAACGTGAAGATCTTGACTCGCATCTTCTGCTTGGTCGCGAGAGCGGCCCACGTCGTGGCTTCGTGGCCTTGACGCACTTCGTCCGCTCGACGGTGTAGATGGCGACCGGAGAAGGCGAACCACAGATAGCTCACGTACACAACGCCAATGACTCCAACCAGCACTGCCAAGGCGATATCAGCGATGAGTGCCTGGTTCTGCGAGGCTTCTTCCACTAATGCCAACACGTTGATGGCCATCACGTCGTACACGCCTCGTAGTCCACTGAGAAACTCGTTTAAAGCGCTAACGACGTGGTGTTTCTCGAAGAAGTCGAGCACCGACACGTACAGCCCCGTGAAGAAGAGCCCCACGGTTTGGAAAAAGTCACGCGCGATCTCGACGCGCAGCAGCGGGGGAAGCCCCGATCGAGCCAAACAGGCTGCGACTGCACCAAACGCAGCCGCACCACCGTCTCGAACTGCGTCTAACGCGGCGTCAACAGCTTCTCGACTCTGACCTAAAGCGCCATCAAAACCAGCAAAGCCCTGAGCCGCGATTGCCTTAGCGAAAGGCGAGTCGAACACCTCGCTAGCCATCAACTTTACTCCGTCCACGGCTTGACCCGATAGTTTTTCTGCTGCTTCACCTACTGCCCCCCATTCTGTAGTAAGCGACTGCGAGCAACGAGACCGTAGTTCTGCCCACTCTTTTGCTGGTAAAACCTCTCGGATGGTGCCTATTTGTCGACGGAGTTCCTCGTTGAGATGTTCTGCTACCGGTGTTCCTGCTTCTGCAAGGTGGTGGACAGCATCTCGAAGCTCTTGGCTGACGGAAGACGCTAGAATTGTTGAGGAAGCGAGAGCAGTCGTGAGTAGCTTGCCAATTGCGATGGCATTATCCGTGACGTCTTCCACTGCTTCCAAGACTTCCGGGGCGGCTTTCGTCACCTGAGCCGCTAGCACCGCCGCTTCTTCCGTGATGACATTGCTGACGGACTCGTGAACCACCGACCAAAGCGACAGCAACTCCACCGCAGGCGCGGAAGCTAAGGTTACAGTCGCACACGCAGCCATCGCTTCTCGCAGCTCCCCCAGCTGCTTCACCGCTAGCGGACCAATCTGCGCCTTTGCGCAGTCTGCCAGAACTCCGGTGCTCTTGATTTCCTCCACGAACCGCAGCGCGAGCGCTTCACCTGAACTCGCCATGTGCTCCAACGCAGCCCTGCATTCCGACGAAACGTTAGTTGAGCTCAGCACATCCAGAAGTGCACGACCAGCTCGTTGGACGGCGTTTTGAAGTTCTTTTGGGTCGACAGCAACAGTGTTTGGGATGTCGGAGGTAATCGACAACACTTGGGCTGGCAGTTCGCCGTCACCCACCGGCAGTGGCACCACGGAAGCCATGGCGTCTCGCTCTGCTGCTGAACCAAGTGCTTTTTGAAGTGAAGGTTTGGTCCGTTGTACGCAGTAGTTGTATAGTGCTGCTAATTTAGTCAGCACTTCTCAAAATGTAAGGGTAGTTTCAAAGACAGATTTAAATGATACGCGTGGCTGTACTCGTTTGCAGAACTATGTGGCACTCTTCTCATTTTATGGCGCATCCACACGGCTATTGTGTTCCAGGCTCTGTGGCGTCTACGGAATGACATACATTTCAACGGTGTTCGTGTGGTCAGCCCCAGCATTCCTCGCTTGGGCTTCTCATTTCGGCAACATTACCAGCATATCTATCGCCGGTCGGCCGAGTTTCATCTCGTCAGCGACGATATCAAGACAGTTTTGCGCCGTCTGGGTTTCCCCGAACCAATCGACGACGATGATCTCCCTGTAGCTACGCCTGTATGGATCCCTCAGCAGCAGAATTAGGTTTCTCTAGCCAGCTCTACGACAAGTCCATAGCCTGTTAATCAATTTTATTCTTCTTGCACGTAATGTACAGTAGATATACTGCGTAATGTAGTACATACACGCTGGTGGCGCCAATCTTCGTGGACATCGCGGTCGGACGGGAAAATCAGCAGCCGCCACCCCAGTGAGCATCGAAAAGCAGGACACCTCCATGTTTTAATCCGCCCCGCGACCTCACCCTCGGTACAGCCCAATGCTGTCAGTGGGTGAGGTTTTGGTACTGCAGGGGTGCCAACGAGCCATTCCCTTGTTGGTTGGGGAAAAACCGCACCGATCGCTGCCGAACAACGCCATAGAACACTGGGTCGGTAGCTGCCGCTGCAGGATACATTACGTAGTATGCACTAAGCAGAATATATATTTCCTCCAGCTAGCGAAGTTTTCGAGGGATGTTTGGAATCAACTTTTGGGGTTAATCATGGAGGCGATCATGGAGCCGCGCTTGAACGACTTGCCTCGGGGCATGACCTTCATGTTGTGCTTGGGGTCCGAGGCTTCCTCGAGTTTCTTGAGCTCGTCGTACAGCAGTTGCAGCAGACCGGGGTGGAACATGCCCGCCTTGCTCAGAAGTCCGCGCTCACCCAGCCACGCCTCCAGGTCTGCGCGGTTCTTCTTGCTGTAGCAGATGGACGTGGCGCTGTTGGGGTCAAAGTCGGCTCTGCACGCACGTCCTGGCTTCGGTTCCCCCTTCGGAATCAGTCGGGACATCTCGCTGTTGCGGGCGAACACGTCGTCCCAGAAGATGTACCAGAGCTTGTGAGCCGGACTCGTCATGATGAACCGCTGGCGCAGATACAGCGAGTCCAGAGCCTTCTCATGCGTCCTTGGGAGCTCACGGAGCTGCTGGTTCGTCTCGCGAGTCATCAGGTACTGCTCCAGGTCCTTGCGAGAGAGGTACTGGTTGTTGTACACGAAGTACCAGAAGTCGTCGCTGAGGATGTCGTTGGCCTCCGCGTGGATCTTGATGAGGCTGCGACGGTACTCTCGGTGCTCCGCCCTCATCTTGTTGATACCGGCCTCCCAGCTCTGTCGAGTCTGCTCGAAAATCTGCTTCAGGTGCTCGTTCTCCTCCATGTCGGGGTTCAGTCCGAAGTGGTCCGAGTCTCGAACAGCCTTGCGTCCGGTGATTTCGTAGCGCTTACCGGTTCTCGGAGCCTTGGCGTACCCTCGGCCGTCCTTGTAGGTCATCGTCACGATGAATCCATCCGCCATGGGGCGCTTCGCCGCGCCTTTGATAACTGTGTCGCCAGACGTCTTCACCTTGAACACGCCGTACGTGTAGTGGCACGTGAACTCGACCACGGCCTTGTACCTGACCTTCATGGGCTTGAAGCCCTCGATGGGGGTCCACTCGTAGTAGTCCGTGACCACCGCCTTCTCAACGCGAGAGAAGGGGAACCGCACGGGGGTCTTCAGGTCGGCGAGCGCTCGAATCTTCTTTCGGACTTCGCGTTTGGCCACTATAGCTGGAGAGAAGTTAAGGAACAGGAGCTTAGCCAGGTTGCTGTGGAGTTTGCTGTCCCTGGGGGCGCTCTCGTCGATCTCGTCCCAAATGATGGCCTCGTCGTTGGTGTTGTCGTACACGATGACGCAGTGGAATGGGTACGGCACCACGTACATCTTTCCGAAGCAAGACATGGAGTCGAGGTGGCCGTCGCGCACGCCAATCTCTTCGTTCCAGTACACATCGACCCCCTCCAGCGCTGTCCTCACTACCTGGCGTAGGCGGGTGGTATATCGCTGCTGCTTACCGCGCCAGTGCGAGCTTACTCGACGGATGCCGGCGGAGATCACAGCTTGATCTTGAGCGATGAGTCTAGCAGCTGCCGGCGATTCCTTCACGTGGGTTTCAGAGCCTTCATGGTCGGGATGAACAGGAGTCAGATCATACAGAACTGCTCGCCAGAACGCCTGCCACACTCGGTGCTTAGCCTCTTTGTTCAGGTCCCAGGATGGAATAATATGCACAGCGCGCGCGTCGTCGATCATGCGGGTCGTATCGCTGAACGAGAGCCATCCCAGCCAGTTCTTGATCAAGGTTCTAGTGTTAGCCACTCCGAGCAGCGTCACCGTCAGCATGATCCACAAGTTGAGGAAGTGCACGATAAGAACAAAGCCCAGGAAGCCTTGGATGTAGTTAGAGTGGATGTCGTTCCTCTGCGCCCAAGCTCCGAGTGTACCTCCAACTGCCGTAACTAGCGCAGTGAACTTGGCACTCGACTCCATCAGGTCGTTCACAGGGTCGATAAACGGGCGGCTGCAGCTGGTAAGGAGCACAACCAGGAAGTAGACACCGCAGACGATAATGCCTCCAGTCGATATGTTGCGCGAAGATCCAACGACCACTGCAGCGAGTACGGCTTTCGCAACTAGCTGCATGACCTTGTACGTGCTCCAACGCTGCTCAAAGCCATTATACAGCGAGCGGTAGGGGCAACGCAGCTGGCTCGGGTCACTGGCCACGAGGCGTGCGTACACCTTGTCATCAAAAGGCACCTCTTCTCCGTCCAAGTCATACGTCACCTTGACGTTTTCTAACGAGCCTCGAGGCCGATTAGCACGAATCGAAGACACCAGCACGAACGGCAACGGGATCGAGAAGGTGAAAAGCAACAAGATTGCCTCGGTGACGATGAGCCCCCAGTACGGCTTGTTGGTGAAGTGCGACGCTACGGTACCTTCAATATTTTCTGTCTCGTCGCCCTTGTGGGCATTGATATCCAGCACCGAGAAGCAGAACTGCGTCAGCGGGAGATAGGCCGTCAAGCTGGCAGTGATCACGAGAGATGAAACCATGACCATGCGCTTGTTCGTGGCTGCCAGCGATGCCCAAGTGATGGACTCGTGTCCGTGGCGGACGTTATCAGCCCCGCGCGGCATGTAGCGGATGACCCGGTACAGCCACAGGAGGAAAAAAAAATGAATCACGATGACAACGCCGATAGAAATGAAGACGCCCGCGTTGCTGAACTTTGAGATCCACTGCACGAATGCCGATACGTCGATAGCGATGATGGCGTACGCTGCGCGCAGACCTCGAACCAGTTGCATGATGTACTCAGGCAAGTGTTGATGCTGGAAGTACTCCAGCGTTGGCTTGAACATACCCGACAAGAAGAGCCCAGCCGTCTGGAAGAAATCACGACCGATCTCGAATCGCAGTAGAGGAATGTTCACAAGCGCCAAACATCCGCCCACAAGAGCTGCACGACCCTCGCGCATGGCTTGCAGCGTGGCTGCCAGCCGCTGGCGACTGATCAACAAGGAGCCTTGTAGTCCTGCCATAGCTTGCGTTAGTGCTACATGTGCAATCTGCTCGTCGAACAGGCTGTTGTCCACGTCAACCTTCTCAGTTCCTTCTCGGTCGACACCTGCCATGGATAGCAGCGTCCCCTTCCGCTCTGCAGCCTGGACGATGTCGTACGGCTCCAGGACAGCGGTCTTCTCTCCAGCCTCGTCACTCAATCCATCACTGACAGCCGTGTGGATGATCGACCACAAAGCCAGCAACTCAGGTACAGCAGTCCACGCCAGTCTTCCGGTGCAGCACGCCGCGACAGCAACTCGTAGCTCGGCAAGGTCTTCCTCGGATGCTCTCAGACTTTGCTCCGCGTTCTCGTTTGCACAGGTCATGAGCACTCCAGCACTCTCGAGCTCCTTCACAAACTCCATACTGAACACTTCGCCGTCGTCCATCATGCGCTCAATCGCGGTATAGCATTCAAGTGAAATACCAGCAGCCCCTCGACTTGGGAGCACAGCGAGCAGCGCAGCTCCTGCTCTCTTGATCGCGTTCTGAATCTCCTCGGGGTAATGCTCGTCGACGTGGTCGATTTCATTCGTGACGGGCGGCTCGGAGTGGTGCTCTACAACCGTCTCGCTCTCGTTTTCGTTCTCATTGTCATTGGCGACCGAGGGCTCGTTATCGGGCGCTTCACCTTCGTCTTGATCATCGCCACCCACGTCGAGCGTGAGCTCTATCATCTCTTCAATTGCGGCTGCTTCCTTGGCCAGTTCCCCGTGCAGACCGTCCTCCAGCCCCTCCTTCTGCGACTCCGATGCATGGTGCGTAGTTGCTTCGTGCGGGCTCTCGTGGATCCTAACATCCGAATCGGCAGCCCCGTCGTCATCGACCTCATTACCGCTATCGTTGCTGCCGCTGTCGTCCACAGTGATCTCGGCGTGTGGGATGTAAGGATCCTCAACGGCATTCGCAGCTGGCGCTGGAGCTTCGTGGCGTACCGTTGAGATCAACCGGTCAAATAGACTGGTCGATGCAGGCTCGGGGGCGTTTGAGCTGTTTCCGCCCACGATTCCAGCTGTGCTGCCGGTGATGGACGCTCTGTTGCCTGCTTCACGACTCTCAGTGCCTGAACCAGAACCGGAGTCAGGCTGGTCTGTGCGCATAGCAGACAATAAACGCCCAAATAGCCGGGACGAAATGGGTGGGGGGCTCGCTGCAGCCTTTGGTTGTTCAGGTGGCGGGCTAGAGACCGGTTTGACATCTTCCTCTTCTTGCGGTGGTACAGTGACACTTGCAGCATCAGCTCCACTGTTGGTCTCAGACTTACTGGAGGTTTCCCGTCTGGCAGCCACCTCAGCCACCCCCGCAGTGCTAGATTTGCTTTCAGAGTGAGCCCCAGAGCCACCTTGTCCAAGATCCTCTTCGGCGGAAGACTCCTTTTCACTCTCCGCAGTCTCGGCTGTTGGTGCATCAACTTCGCTACTGGCAGTCTCGCTGGGTGCCGGTCCCATACTATCCGTCTCCTTCTCCGTCTCTGGACTGGTGGGCTCGCCAGTCTTCTCATCCATGGGCTCACTCGTGGTTGGTGCTTCAGTTTCGACGTGGGTGCTAGCAGCAGCAGTGACGGCCTCAGTCACTGACGCGTCTAACCGCTCCTTCCCGTCGTCCTTCCCAGCTTGGGGCGACTTCGCGCTGCTTGAAAAGAGGCCCCCGGTAAAGCTCGGCCGCTTGGTCTTCGAAGCTTCAGGCGTCGTCTCGTTGCGCATCGCCGACATGAGCCGTCCAAAGAAATCCGGCGACCGCGGAGACGTCGCAGCAGGCTCGCTCGCTACGGGCTCAGGAGGCGGCACCACGATGACAGGAGGTGGTGGCGAAGCTGGGTCGCCATGGTCCGAGCCATTGACATCCTGTTCCTTCTCCTCCTCGTCCTCCTGCTTCGCCTCAGTTTCGCTCTCCGCCTTCACCGCCGCCTCAACCCTCTCCTCCTCCTCTTCTTTTTCCCCGGCGACAACGACAGCAGCAGCATCTTCCGTCACTTCAGCGTCATCTTCACCGTTAGCGGCGTCGTCGACCTCTCCAAGCTTATCACTCCCAGCCTCAGCACTTGGTGGGGGTACACCTTCTCCGCTGTCAGCAGCTTCGGCGCTTGCTTCTTCTTCCTCCTCCTCCTCCTCTGCAACTGCAGCAACTTGGTCCGTCGCCTGAGCGTCTTCAGCCCCAGCAGCAGCGATATCCGCGGCAGCAACTGCTTCAGTCGCAGCCCCAACACTCTCGTCGTCGTGCTTGAGCTCCTGCACGGCCTGCCGCATGCGGTCGAAGAAGCTGGACGAGCCTCGGCGCTGGCCGGGCGGCGCCATCGTCGTCGCTGCTCACTGCGTCTTGCCGTCGAAAGTCGGAATGGCCCCAAGCCGACGCGTGGGTTTCGCTTTCGTTTCCGTCGAGGGGTCCGTTCATTGCCGCCAACGACCGTTACGGGGGTCCCATGCAACGCGCAACACCTCCCGCGGGTTTCGAGCTCGCTGTGGTGACTGAGCCGGGGTGCGCGCGTGCCACGCTCGCAGCAGGAGAACATCGGTTGACGGAGTAGTATTATAGTAGTAGTAGTAAAGATAGCATAATATAGCCTTATATTATACTATCAGGGATTGATAGTAACTATTACCAGTAGTAGAATTATTTTAATATTAACTGTAGAACAATATTATTCTACTATAGTAATAGTAGGATTTTCATTGGCTGATTATATTCTACTATAGTGGATAGTAGTTGTGTTTTCGGCTAATAATAGTACTATTTGGATACTAGAGGCATATTGGCTAACGCAGGGACACATGTTGGCGGTCGGTCGGTTCAATAGAGAAAGCGGGTTCGCTGCTGGGAGGCTCGCGCGTTCGGCGGTCGCGGTTCGTCGCACGGGACCGGTCTACTAGCTCTCTGTAGTGAGCGATTGGAGGCTACAGATGGCAGCGTTCTGTTTGGGCTCATTCTGCAATTTTCCAGCAGCTCGACGAGCCAACAACCTCTTTCTGGCTCGCTCGCTCCACCAAGCTCGACCAAGATCGTTCATGAAGTGTCCTAGTTCCAAGTGCTCACCGCGGGTATGTCGGCGACGCCAATTCTGGGTTTGACGCTGGATTCGCCGCCTCCGACAAACTTGCCGCCATCATTGACACCGGAAACTCAGCCAGCCTCGCAACCAGCTGTCCCCTCGTCCACGCTGCCGCCGACGGCAGCACCAAGATCGGTGTCCTCAGCTACTCCGGACGCATTTGGAGTCCTCCTCGAGATTCGTCACCACCGTCAGGACCGCGACCGTCATGACGTGTGGGAACTTTCTCATCAACTTGATGTGCCCTACGTGGCACATCGGACATTCCGTCTGAATAGCACGCATATCGGCCGGCTCTGGCGTAATCGGCCGATTAGCAAATGTAAATCCGACTCATATGCTCTGACTCTGTAAGTCGTCCTAGGTAATAATCTTGAGTATAAATCGAGGTACCCAATCTAATTAAGATGTCGGATTTATCAAATCGGGGATCGGCGGTCTTATTAAGCTACTAAATCGGCGGATTAACAATCCAATAAGACATTCTAATCGCTTTTCGCAATAATGCAATAGTTGTGTATAATTGTGCCTTTTAGAGAGGCAAAACAGTGGTTTAACCTAATAGTTATGCAAGCCCACTCAACACGAAAGGTGTACTAATGAAAAAGTTCGAGGCGCTATTACAGTAGAAGGGCCAAAATAGCATGGTTACTAAGTGCAGTGCTTCAGATAATACTTTGATGTAAGACACGGTGACGCCCTCTTTCGTACGAGCAGCAATGCCATTGAACTCGGTTGTTTTTTTTTGGCCGTTGAAAGCAGTTGTATATTAACTCGTTCAAGTCGCTCAGTCAGTCGTGGGCTCACACTTCCTGTCTTGTTGCAGTTAGAGAACAGTTCTAACGCTGAGCTGTAGATATCTCTCCACAGGACAATTTCTTTCCGCTCTAGTTTGCAACCTCTCAAAGCCTGCAACAACGTCGGTTTTCGCTCGGAATTAGGCAAAGCAAGTGACAGTCTCGCTCGACCGTCATGTAACCACTTTTCATTCAGCGTTAAAACGAGCTCGTCTGCCGACCCGGATACCGACCCGGCGGAATTGATAATCTCAGAAAGGCTTACGATACAGATGGAGACTCGGTGCAGCTTGATGAGCATACCGAATAACCTTAGTTATGAGCTACACCTGATCTGCAGTGGAGAGAAGCTGCGGAAGTTTGCATAAAATGTTGATTCATACAAAAATCAAATATAACACTGGGAAGTGCTATAAAAAGCCGATGCCTTTTGCGTCTTTTGATTGGCCAAATTGGCCTGTATCCCTTAACAAGTTGTATCCCATAACTAAGGTTATTCGGTACATACGTGCAAATGTTTTCTCGCCACCCATTCTATCGTCGATCGCCATACATCAAACTCCAGCACGGGGTAGGACAGATACTACTTGTATCCTGTGCTTAACTTGATCTTTAAGTGCGCACTCGTCGGTATGGTCGCAAGTGTCCCGGTCACACGAGCTCCACACCTCGCCGACATTGTGGGGTCAGAGAAGAGCAAAGACTTATGAGAGCAGCCTACCATCACCACTGATGACCCTGAAACCTGCTATAGTGCTTTGGGTTCAGAGGCCGACGATGCCGAGATGGATCATGAGACAGTAGACTATCATCCAGATCACTCTTTTGACTACGACAGCGCGGGATAATGGTGCGGAAGTCGCTATCTGTCAGGAGCAGAATTTATATACTTAGCATTGCGAATATACATGTGACCTCATTCGCTTAGGTCACGTGACCAAAGTAAGGATTTGACCTGTGACCAAAATGTAGGATTGACCTAAAAATCCGGTAACCGGATTTTTAGGTAAAATCCGGTAAAATCCGGTAACCGGATTTTTTAGGTCAATCCTACATTTTGGTCACAGGTCAAATCCTTACTTTGGTCACGTGACCTAAGCGAATGAGGTCACATGTATATTCGCAATGCTAAGTATATAAATTCTGCTCCTGACAGATAGCGACTTCCGCACCATTATCCCGCGCTGTCGTAGTCAAAAGAGTGATCTGGATGATAGTCTACTGTCTCATGATCCATCTCGGCATCGTCGGCCTCTGAACCCAAAGCACTATAGCAGGTTTCAGGGTCATCAGTGGTGATGGTAGGCTGCTCTCATAAGTCTTTGCTCTTCTCTGACCCCACAATGTCGGCGACCTGACACAGTTGAGGACCAGGAGACGTTTCCGCTGAGGAGACCTACCGAGCCGGGAATTGTAAGAGTGGAGCACTCACTCTCCCGTCGTTAGCTCAGCGACGACAACGAGGACACTAGTTTAGTCTTGAGAAGAGAACCACAACAGGCGG